>PITA01004766.1:0-119256 GCA_004023965.1 Spilogale gracilis
CTACCCCAGCTTTCTTTTGGGGTCCATTGGCATGAAAGATGGTCTTCCATCCCCTCACTTTCAATCTGGAAGTGTCTTTCGATTCAAGATGAGTCTCTTGTAGACAGCATATGGATGGGTCCTGTCGTTTTATCCAGTCTGCAACCCTGTGTCTTTTTATTGGAGCATTTAGGCCATTCACATTGAGGGTGATTATTGATAAATATGTTTGTATTGACATCATGTTGCCTGTGGAGTTCATGCTTCTATAAGTTACCTCTGTATATTTCTGTTTTGTGTCACTCTTGGGTTCGTTTCTCCTCTAAAGAACCCCTCTTAGTATTTCTTGTAGTGCTGGCTTGGTGGTTGCATAATCTTTTAGACCTTGGCAGTCTTGGAAGCTCTTTATTTCTCCTTCCATTTTGAATGTCAATCTTGCTAGATACATTATCCTTGGTTGCATATTCTTGTCTTGTAACTTCCTGAATATGTCTTGCCAGCCCTTTCTGGCTTGCCAGGTTTCTGTGGAAAGGTCTGACGTTATTCTGATGGTCTTCCCTCTATAGGTAAGGGATCGCTTTCCCCTAGCTGCCCTTAAGACATATTCTTTGGTTTTATGATTCAAGAATTTTACTATGAGGTGCCTGGAAGTTTTTCTGGCCTCATTGATCTTGGGGGGTGTCCTCTCTACTTCTAACACGTGAAAATTTGTTTCATTCCTCAGATTTGGGAAATTTTCATCCATGATTTGTTCAACAATATTTTTGAGGCTTCTCTCTCTCTCAATTCCTTCAGGGATTCCAATAATCCTGATATTGGAGCGTTTCATGGCATCATTCATTTCCCTTATTCTGTTTTCTTGGGATTTTAGTTGTTTGTTCCAAGACTCCTCTTGCTCCTCCTTCTTATTCTGTGTGTCTTCTAAATCACTGATACAATCTTCAGCTTCACTTACTCTGGCTGTTAGCATATTTAAATTAGATTGCATCTCATCTAAAGCCTTTCTAACCTCAGCTTTCACTTCTGTTACTATGGCTTCCACTTTGAGACTAATGTTCTTTTCTAAATTGACTATTGCTTGGACTATTTCTGCCCTGAATTCCATATCTGTCATATTGTTTATGTTCATTTCCAGTAATTCTGTGACCAAGGCTGCAGTCTCAAGGTTCTTCTTCTGTTGGGTATTCCTTCTCCGAGTCATTGTGGTGAGGAGTGGTTGAGGAGGTGTATGGCTAGATATATCAGCCACTATCTAGGTGGATGGGTCGTTGGAAGGTTTTGGAGCAACCACAGTTCACCACCGAAAAGGGAGGAGAAAGAGAAAAGAAAACGGAAGAGAGGAAGCAAGAAAAGACACCCCTGTCAGAGCAGGGCCCGGTGATAGGATTTATATGGTACAAAACTGTTACAGGGTAAAGAAAAGGGTTATCAAGGGTAAATGAAGAGATCAAAAAGTGAAGTCCAACCTATATGACGCTCAAGACCAGTATTTATATAATATAAAAACAAAGACAATTACACAGATACACTGACAAACTAGAGTGGGAAGGTGAGGGCTGACACTCCTTGTGGGCAAGGAATGCGTTTTAGATGCTCCCGAGTTTTTCTGTTGTTATTGTTGGAGGAGCCCACTTTCAAAAGATTTAGGGGGCTTAGAACTGATTGTATATAGGGGTAGTATTGAATAGGGATGTGGGATTGACTTGAAGCTTGTATCTACGTGTACACGTAAAAGAGAGAATAAAGGAAAGAGGAGAGAAGAAAGGGGAAAACGGAGGGAGTGAATAGGGAAACAAGAGGCAACAACAAACGCAGAAAATACAGGGGTGTGTTTGGAAAAATTTCAGGGTAAAAAAGAGAAAAAAATAAAATAAATAAAAAATAAAAAAATTAAAAAATAAAGAATAAAAAAATGTTATGGGGTGTTGTATTGGGTATCACGTTGTGATAAGCAAGGGGCTAAAAACTGAAAGAAGAAAAACCGTGAGAATGGATTTTTAAGCTTAAAGTGGAAGCTTTAAAAGTAAAAATAGAAAAAAGTTTAAAAAAGTAAATGAGGTGGAAAACTGTTTCACTGAGTTGTAGGGCTTTTGGTACTTGTAGTCCGTGCCAGGAGTTTAATAAATTCCCTTTCCCCCGATTTGGGATTTTGCATTGGAATGTTGTCCTCCTGAGCTTCTGGCTTGCTTTCTGGGGGCGGGGCGTGCCATTCGTTTCAGTCGGTTGGAGCAAGATGTCTGCGCCCAGACCTCCCTCCCAGAGAGAGCCTCTACACAGAGAGGGGCTCTTTCCAGCCTCCTGGTTGGCAATCTGTCACAGCCGGGCTGGTGCAGAGGTTTTATTGATTTCTGCCCCCGCCCCCGCTTGTTGTTTCACTCCTGCACCTCAAAGCCACAACTCCTTTTGGATCGCTCGACTTTGTCTCCGCCCTGGGACGCGCGGCCTCTCTGGCCCCACGCAAGTCTGTAAAAATGCCTTCCCTGGGGGGCACAGCCCACAGTGTGGAGAGAAACGGAAGAGAAGGGCAGCGGCGTAAAAATAGAATCCATGCTCGCCGCTTTCGTGGCAGCTACAGTGTCTCTGGCGGCTCCGGAGGCTCCAGTGTGGGGGGGGGGGCGCAGCGCCGGGTGGGCGCGGCTCAGGTGCGCGCCGGGGCGGCGCTGGGCGGGCGGGCGCCCTGGGCCCCGGGCAGCGGGACAAGAAAAAAAAGTTTTTAAAAAGTCTCCTTGCCTTGCCCTGGGCTCCGCTGTGTTCCCGGTTCAGTCTAGCCCTGATTCAGGCTGTATTCTGCTGTTATTCCTCACTCACAGAACACTTTCTTTTTGGGGTATTTGTTTATTTGTTTTCTTTGGTTCAGCTATGCAGGCTTCCTCCCCTACTCCCCTGTCTCTGGGGGCAAGCCTCCAGACCCTCTACCTTTTTGTTTCTACCTTTTTGCCGATGTTCCTTGTCTCTTGTGGTGGTCCAGAAGTGGGAAATATCACATTTCAGGCTGATTTCATGGGTGTTCACGGTGGTCTTGCAGTGGTTTTTTTGCTGGAATTCAGCTCTCTTCAGGGAGCTTTCCGAAATGTGGTCACCTGGCCTTCTGCCATCTTGACCCCTTTTCTTTTCTTTTCTTTTCTTTTCTTTTCTTTTCTTTTCTTTTCTCTTCTTTTCTTTCTTTTCTTTTCTTTTTCTTTTTCTTTTTTTTTTGATGGCTGTTAGTTTTTTTTTTTAAACTGTAAATTCATTTTCTTTGATAGACACAGGGCTATTTAGGCTATTTCTTCTTGAATGGTTTTTGATGGTTGATCCCTTCTAAGGAATTGGTTCATCTTATCTAAGTTGTTAAATTATGGGCATAGACTTGTTTGTAGTGATTTTTTTATTATCTTTTTAATGTCTGTGCAATCAGTAGAGATCTCTTTCATTTCTGATGATGGTAATTTGTGTCTTTTTACTTATCAGGTTTGCTTGAGTTTTATCAATTTTATTGATCTTTTGAAAGAATCATCTATTGGTTTCATTTATTTCCACTATTATTTTTCCATTTTTGACTTCATTCATTTCTCCTCCAATCTGTATTATTTTCTTCCTTCTGCTTGCTTTAGGTTCAATTTTCTTCTGCTCTTTTTTCTCTAATTTTATAATTTAGAGGCTTAAGTTACCAACTTAAGGTCTTTTTTCTTTTCTAATATAAGAATTTAATGCTGTAATTTTCTTTCTAAACACTGTGATAGCTGCATCCTACACAAAATGATATGTTTTATTTTCATTTTCATTTAGTTCAAAATATTTTAAGTTCCCCCAATTCTTTCTCTTGATGCACCAGTTATTTAGGAGTGTATTGTTTAATTTACAACTATTTGGGGATTTCTCAAAATATTTTGTTATTAATCTCTTATTTAATTACATTGTAGTTTGAGAATATATTTTGCATGATTTGTGTCCTTTTAAAATTTAATGTTTGTTTTATGACTTAGAATATGGTGTATTTGGTGATTGTTTCAAGTGTATTTATGACTTAGAATATGGTGTATGTTGGTGATAGTTTCAAGTGTATTTGGAAAGAATGCCTGTTCTGCTGTTGTTGAGTGGAGTGTTCTATGAATATTAGTTAGTTTAAGTTGACCGTGTTGTTCATGTAATCTGTATTTAACATTTTCTGCCTACTTGTTCTATCAATTACTAAGAAAGGAGTGTTGATGTCTTCAATTATACTTGTGAATTTATCTATCACTCCTTTCAGATTTATCAGTTTTTGCCTCATATATTTTTAAGGTGCATGCACATTTAGGATTTTAATGTCTTCCTGGAGAACTGACACTTTTACCATTGTGTAATATATTTCTTTATTCCTGATAGTATTCCTGGTTCTAAAGTCTAGTTTTTCTGAGGTTAGCAGAGGTTCTCCATCTTTCTTTTTGTTAGTGTTTGAATGGTGTTTTCTGCTATCTTTTTACTTATAATAATAGATTTTTTTATTTAAAGTAAGTTTATTTTAAATAGCATACAGGTGGACCTTACTTTTTTACCCAATCTTTGTATTGTAATGGATATATTTAGACCATTTCTATTATTGATATAGTTGATTTTATGTATACCATGTTGCCATTTGTTTCTTATTTGTTCCATCTGATTTTTGTTTCTTCTTTTTCTGATTTCTTTCTCATTAATTCACTGTTCTTTATCAGTGAATTTCTTATCAGTGAATGTTTTTTATCATTCCACTTTTTATCCTTTTTTTGGAAGATTAGCTGTAATTCTTTGCTGTATTAGTTCAGTGGTTGCTTTAGCGTTTATATTAAATATCTTCAGTATATCACAGTTAGGTGATATATTCAAGTAGTTTATACTGCATTATTTATAGTATTAGAATCTTATAACAAGATGTTTCCATTACTCTCTTCCTGGCTTTTGTGCCCTTGCTTTCATATATTTTACTTCTACATATATTATAAACTCTTTCATACATGGTTGTTTTTCTTTAAACATCCAATAATCCTTTAAACATATTTAAATAATAAAAAAGGAAAGCCTTTATATTCATACATAGGGTTACCCTTTCTCCCTTTCTGGTGTTCTTCATTTCTTTGTGTCGCCCAAGGTTTCCCACTGGTATCATTTGTCTGCCGTTTGAAGGGATTCCTTTAATATTTCTTGTAGAGTAGGCTTAGTAGTGATGAATTTCATCTATTTTATGTCTAAATTATCTTTATTAAGGCCCCAAGTGTTTTTGTAACAGCTTTATTGAGATATAATTCACATATCACATAATTCATCCATTTGAAGTCTATAATTTAATGACTTTTTAAATATTCACAGAGCTATGCATCTATCACCACAATCGATTTTATGAACTTGCATCACCCCAAACAGAAATCATGTATCCTGTAGCCATTACCTGTCAACCTCTCATTGCCCATTCCCAACCCTAAGCAACCACTAATCTAATTTCTCTCTAGAGAGTCTCCTATTCTGGACATTTCATATGCATGGAATCACATAATATGTGGGCTTCCTTCACTTAGCTTATGTTTTCAAGGTTCATTCATGTTGAAGTATATATCAGTATTTCACACTCTTTTATGGCTGAGTAATATTACATTGTATAGACAAGCCAAATTTTGTTTATCCACTCATTGGTTCATGGACACTGGGATTATTTCCATTACTTTTGACTACTATGAATAATGCTGTTGTGTACTTTTCCATGAAAGCCTTTATGTGGACCTAAGTTTTATATACCTAAGAGTAGAGTTCTTGGGTCATATGATAATTTAACGTTTAACATTTTAAGGAACTACCACTCTGTTCACCAATATGGCTGCACAATTTTATTTCCCACCAGTGATTTATGAGGGTTTAAATTTTTCCACATTCTTGCAGCCTTGTTATTTAACATATTTTTATATATGTATTATAGCCACCCTAGTGGGTGTAAAGTGATATTTAATTGTGGATTTGATCTGCATTTTCATAATGACTACTGGTGTTGAACATCTTTCATTTCCTTTTTGGCATTTTACCCATGTTTTTTGAAGTAATGTCTATTCCAACTTTTGGCCCATTTAAAAATTATTTTATTTTTATTGTTAAGTTATTAAGAGTAACTTACATATATATATACATATATATATATATATATACTTTTCCTGTAAGATATATAATTTACAAATATTTTCTCCCATACTATGGGTTTTCTTTTCACTTTCTGGGTAATTTTATTTGATTAACAATAGTTTTAAATTTCAATGAAGCCTAATCTTTTGTTGTTGTCCTTTTGCTGTCATAACTAACTCAAAGTCACAAAGATTTGCTTCTGTATTTTCTTCTAATACATAGTTTTCAGCTCTTTTATGTCTAGGATCTATTTTCAGCTAATTGTACATGATGTAGAAACTGATTTTTTCCGCATTTAATTCTCATTTGTTAAAAATCATTTGTTAAGTTCTGCCCTTTCCCATTGAATCACCTTGCACCTTGTAAAAATTTATCGATAATGCTGCTATAAATATTTGGGTGGGACTGGGGAGGGCAACAAATGTTTCATTCATGAATATAGTATAACTTTTAGATTATTTAGATCTTTAATTTATCTTAGTAGTATTTTTGAAGATTCTAATGTACAGATCTTAGATATCTTTTTAAAAACTTATTTCTTGCCACTTTTATTTACTGTATTTGGATTTGCAAAAAAATTTTCACATTTCCTTTGCTAGTATATAAACATACAATTTTCTTATTAGCTTTGTGTTCTCTGACCTTGTTAAATCCATTGACTGAAAATTATTATTCTTTTGTTTTGTTTTTGTTAGACCTTTTCATTTTAGCCACTCTTGGGAGTGTGTATCAGTACGTCACTGAAATTTTAATTTACATTTTTGATAATCAATGGTGCTGTGCATTACTTTCAGGTTAATTTACCTTTCTAAAAATTGAGGTTTACTTGGCACACAATATTACATTAGTTTCAAGTGTGTAACATAGTGATTCAACAACTCTATATGTTATGCTATGCTCACCACAAGTGGAGCAATCTGTCATTATACCATTATAATACCATTGACAATATTCCCTATTTTGTACTATCCATCCTGGGGACTTATTTGTTCCATTACTGAAAGCTTGTACTTCCCACTTCCTTCATACATTTTGCCCATCCCCCACTCACCTGATACTGGCAAGTACTAGTTTCTTCTCCGTATTCATGAGTCTGCTTCTGCTTTGTTTGCTTAATCATTTGTTTTATTTCTTAACTTCCACAAATGAGTGAAATTATATGGTATTTGTCTTTCTCTGACTGGCTTATTTCACTTAACATTATACCATCTAGATCCATCTATGTTGTTCCAAATGGCAAGATCTCATTCTTTTTATGGCTGAGTCCATGATGTGTGTGTGCTGGAGAGGAGGTGTATGTGTGTGCCACATCTTCATTATCCTTCCACAGTGTCCATGGACCCTAGAGTTGCTTTCATAATTTGGCTATTGTAAATAATGTTGCAATAAACATAGGGATGCATATATCTTTGCAAATTTGTATTTTCATATTCTTGGAGTAAACAGTAGTGGAATTACTGGATCAGATGGTAATTCCACTTTTAATTTTCTGAGGAATCTCCACACTGTTTTCCATGGTGGCTACACCAGTTTCCCAATCCCATCAACACTGCATGAAAATTTCTTTTTCTCCACTTTCTCACCTATTTCTTCTGTTTTTGATTTACCATTCTGACAGGTGTGAGGTTTTTGTTTTTGTTTTTTTTTTGTTTCATTATGGTTTTGACTTGCATTTCCCTAATGATCAGTGATGTTGAGTACTTTTCTTGTGTGTGTTGTCCATCTGTATGTCTTCTTTGGAGAAATATCTGTTCATGTCTTCTGCCAATTTTTTAATTGGATTATTTGGATATTTTGGTATTGAGTTATATAAGTTCTGTATATATTTTGTGTACTAATCCCTTATCAGATATGTCATTTGCAGAATCTTCTCCCATTCAGCAGGTAGTCCTTTAGATTGGTTAATTGTTTCCTTTGATGCTCAGAAACATTTTATTTTGATTAAGTCCTACTAGTTTCCTTGTATTTTTGTTTTCTTTTCCTTATGAGATGTAACTAGAAAATGTTGCCATAGCCAATGACAAGGAGATTACTGCCTATGCTCTCTTCCAGAATTTGTATGATTTTAGGTCTCACATGTTGGTCTTTAATCCATTTTAAATTTGTTTTTTTTTCTTCATGGTTTAGTTTCAGTCTTTTGCATGTAGATGTCCAGTTTTCCCAATACCATGTTTGAAGTGAATGTCTTTTCCCCATTTCATTTTCTTTCCTCCTTTATGGAAGCTTAATTGACCAATATCCTGTGGGTTTCTTCCTCAGCTCCCTATCCTGGTCCATGGATCTGTGTGTCGAATTTTGTGCCAGTACCAAACTGTTTTGATTACCATAGCTTTGTAATATAACTTGAAATTTGGGATTGTGATACCTCCATTTTTGTTCTTTTTCAAGATTGTTTTGGCTGTTCAGGGTCTTTGTGGTTTCACAGAAATTTTAGTATTATTTTTTTCCAGTTGTTTGAAAAATGCTCTTAGTATTTTGGTAGAGATCACATAAAATCTTTAGATAGTATGGACATTTTGATAATACTTGTTCTTTCAATTCATGAGCATGGAATATTTCTTCATTTTTTTGTGTCATCTTCAATTTATTTCATCAGTGTTGTATAGTTTTCAGAGTATAGGCCTTTCACTTCCTTAATTACATTTATTCCTAGGTATTTTATTACTTTTGGTGAAATTGTATATAGAACTGTTTTCTTTTTTAAGTTTTTATTTTAATTTCCATTAGTTAATAGACAATGTTATATTAGTTTCAGGAATACAGTATAGTGATTCAACAATTCCACACATCACCCTGAGCTCATCATGACAAATGAACTTCTTCATCTCCATCACCTGTTTAGCCACTTCTCACCCCCATCCCCTCTGGTAACCATCAGTTTGTTCTTTATAATTAAGAGTCTGTTTCTTGATTTGTCTCTGTCTCTCTCCTTTTTTCCCTTTACTCTTTATTTTATTTCTTAAATTCCACATATAAGTGAAATTATTTATGTCACTTAGCATTATACTTTCTAGCTCCATTCATGTCATTGAAAATGACAAATTTTTATTCTTTTCTGTGGCTGAATTATATTCTATTGTATATACCACACCTTCTTTATCCATTCATCAATTGATGGACTCTTGGTCTGTTTCCATATCTTAGTTATTATAAATAATGTTGCTATAAACATAGGGGTGCATGTGTCCCTTTGAATTAGTGTTTTTTAATTCTTTGGGTAAATACAGTAGTGTGATTGCTGTATTCATACAGTAGTTCTATTTTAACTTTTCTGAGGAACCTCCATACTGTTTTCCACAGTGGTTGCACCAGCTTACATTCCCACCAACAGTGCATGAAGGTTCCTTTTCCTCCATATCCTCTTCAGCACTTGTTGTTTCTTTTGATTTTAACCATTCTGAAAGGTGTGAGGTAATACCTCATTGTGATTTTGATTTGCATTTCTGTGGTGATGAGTGATGTTGAGCATCTTTTCATGTGTCTGTTTGCCATCTCTATGTCTTCTTTGGGGAAATGTCTTTAAACAAGTAAATAGTTTTGCCAAAGTTCTATCTTATTAATCTTTTTGTAAAGGTTTCCTAGTCAAGTTATTTAATGTCATAAAGTTTGGCCTATACACCTGTATAACTTTTTTCAGATATGGCTCCCAAATTTTAACATTCATGTTTTATTATTCTATTCTAACATTTCTTAATTTCCTTTATGCTTCCTTTTTAGCTAAAGGATTATTTATTAATATGTAATTTTATTTCCAGCTATATGTGATCTGTTATATCCTTTGTTATTAATGTCTAGTTTTATTGCATGAATTTTTATAGTAACATTATAATAGCCCCAAAGTGGAAACAATCAAAATAATCAATTGATGAATGGATAAACAAAATGTGATATATTTATACAATAGATTTTTAATCAGCAGTTAAAAAGAATGAAGTGCTGATTTGCATTAAAACTGATAAGTGAAAAGAGCCAGACAGTAAAGGTCACGTGTTATCTAATTCCTTCCCTGTAAGGTCCAGACTAGGCACATCTATAGAGACAGAAGGCAGAATAATGTTAGGGTCTGGTTGCTAGAGGTGGGTTTGTGGGAAAATGGGGAGTGATTCCTAATACATTTTTTATTTATTTATTTTGAGGTAATGAAAAAATTCTAAAATTTATTGCGGTCATTGTTGCTCAGTTTTGTGAACATGCAAAAAAGCATTCAATTGTACATTTTAAATGTGTGGATTGTATGATATGTGAACTACATATCAATAAACTTGTTAAATAAAAAGAAAAGCCTGAGGCTTTGCAGCAAAGAATTGGTTAGGCATGAGAGTGGCTAGTTTTCAGTTCTCCCAGAATGGTTATTTAAACAACTGTGCACTGTTTCATATTTGTTTGAAGTTTAAATAGTTCCAATTTACTGTTTATTGATAACGACAGGTTAAAATGTAAAATAGTTTGTGTTTTTTCTTCAGTGTTCTATTGATTTAATTTTGTTTTACTTACATAGTTTAACAAGGCAGTTTTATGTAAGCTCACATGAACCACAAAAAATAAGCATTTTCTTAACCACATGATGTGCAATTTTAAGTTGGGTCCCACATTAAGTAATCTAATCCTTCACTTAAATTTTTGGTGAACCAAACTCTCCCCACATCTTTGAGTTTGGTGGGGTTGTTTGAAAAATGTGTTATTGCTGATTATAAGAAAGCTTGGCTTTACTTTATACAATCTCAGAATAAGTAAATCAGGAATATGATTTTGTGAATTATATGAACATTCATTTTATGAACAAGGGAAATAAGAATTTGGATATGTGAACTGGTAGTACACTGGGACAAAAACAGAAAAGTCATGTTAAAGCAAATGAACAATAAGGGGTACCTGGGTGGCTCAGTCTGCCTTTCCTTCAGGTCATGATCCCAGAGTCCAGCCCCACATCAGGCTCCCTGCACAGCCTGGAAGTCTGTCTCTCCTTCTCCATTTGCGTCTCTCCCCTACTCATGCTCTCTTGCACTCTCTCTCTCTCAAATAAATAACTAAAATATTAAAAAAAAACAAGCAACAGAAACAACTGTTTTTGGTTCCTTAGTGAATTATATCAGCTCAGACTACAGGTCACTGAGTGAAAAAATATTACTGCCAAACAGGGAACCCAAGTCAGTACAGAGTCTAGGTAGCTTCTGGGATATGAGACTGGGGATAGGAAGAATATGATAAGTCCCTTAAAGCAAAAAGATCTGAGACTACATCTGTGCTGTTTTAGGAAAACAGTGTCTTTTGTTAATTGGGCTGGAAATGTCTGGGTTTGTGGATTAGGTAAGCACTAGGATGGCTGGGCATTGTCTGTTGTATAAATTAGGGCTACCTCCAGGTTTTATCTAGTTGGGCCTACACCCATGTCTGTGGGGAAAAGTCAGGATTTACTTTGGGATATGAGATCGTTTTAGTGGGTAGTAACCAAAGTCACTAAAAATGAAATAAAGTAGAATATAATAGGATAGAAAACAGTAGAACACATACTATGTAGTATTCTTTGAGACTTATTTTAATTCTAGATATAGATATAAGTACATATATATGTTCTGGTCTATGATGTAAAATGTATTTCTACTATGTTCACGGTCAAAAAGGTTAAAATGGGACTGAGTTTTTGGTTTTGAGTGCTTTTTTGAGTCTTTTTCTTAATTTTATTAATAAGATATGCTTATAATAAAAACTCAAAATGTTTAAGAGGTTGTCAAAAGAAAGCCTCCCCCACCGCCATTGCATTTCCACTCCCTCAAATCAGGAGACTTAAAATTACTTGCCAACATCAGTTTTTAGAAACCTTTTTAAGCTTGTCCAATTTGATGAAAATAATATCACCAGCACATAGGCAGGCTAGTATAGAAATTAAGACTGAAATCCTGGGGTGCCTGGGTGGCTCAGTTGGTTAAGTGACTGCCTTTGGCTCAGGTCATGATCCCGGAGACCCAGGATCAAGCCCCACATCGGGCTCCCTGCTCGGCGGGAAGCCTGCTTCTCCCTCTCTCACTCCCCTTGCTTGTGTTCCCTCTCTGGCTGTGTTTCTCTCTGTCAAATAAATAAATAAAATCTTTTAAAAAAAAAGAATGAAATCCTGGGGTCCCAGCATCTAGATTTGATTTCCAGCTCAACCACTTCCAAGTTGTATGACTTTGGTCGATTTACTTCATCTATTCAAGTTTCAGTTTCCTCATTTGGGGAATGGGAATGATATTCCTAGGTACCTTGGGCACAGTAAATGTTAATATGTCATGTCTAAACCAGTTTTTAATAGATAAAACCCTTTATGAATGACTGGATGACAGGAGGACTGTGGAACCTCTCCAAAAAATCACATGTTGGTACTTGTTTAAAGTTAAGATTTGCCAAATACTACCTAGGTCTCCTCTCCCCCCATTTTTTAAATTCCTTATAACTTTCAGGCCTCAGTCCATATCATTTGGCCTCAACCCATACCTGAATCCTTATTATACTATCAATCAGACTCTGGGAGAGAGATTCAGGAAAGTCTTCATTTTCAACAAATACCCTGGGTGATTCTTATATGAATCAAAATTCAAGAAACATTAGTTGAACATCATGACTTAGGTTCCACTATTTAGTAACAGTTTTTATAAATTGTTGGAAAGTTTCTGGCCACTCAGAAGATCATACTACCTTCTAGGATTTTAGAAAATGGGGTGGGCCACTAAGCTGTACTGGAATGGTGGGTATTGATATCTTTCTGGGAGGTTTTTAAAAAATATTTTATTTATTTGTTTATTTTATATATAGAGAGAGTACATATATATGAGCAGGGAGGGGCAGAAGGAGAAAGAATCTGAATCAGACACTGCACTGAGCCGGTGTCGATCTCATGACAGCAAGATCATGACCATAAGATCATGACCTGAGCTGAAACCAAGAGTCAGACACTTAAAAGACTGAGCCACCCAGGCACCCCTTCCTGGGAATTTAAATATAAACAGCCATGTCTTCATTGCCCTTAGAATATCTCTCAGAATTGAAACTGGCTCAGTTCGGATTTTTCTTTAAAGATTTTACTTATTTAACAGAGACAAACACAGCCAGAGAGGGAACACAAGCAGGGGGAGTGAGAGAGGGAGCAGCAGGCCTTCCCGCTGAGCAGGGAGCCCGATGTGGGGCTCGATCCTGGGTCTCTGGGATCATGACCTGAGCTGAAGGCAGTTGCTTAACCAACTGAGCCACCCAGGCGCCCCTCAGTTTGGATTTTTTTTAGTTAAGAATCAAAATGGACACAGAAAATGGCCACAAGGAGACCATCCTCATATCTTTATCAATAGACAACTTTGACATAGTCCTGTTGATATAAAAGTGTGATGAAAACGCTAAATTCTAAGAATAAAGAATTTTGGTGGATGATAAATCACATGGATTAAATAGATTACAATTTTAAAGCTATAAATTGATGCTTTTTTTCACCAATAAACATCATAAGGGGAGACTTGAAGAGGGAAGTTAAGTGAAGAATTGGACATCTGGATAACTATGGAAAAGGATTTTCCCTTCCTTCAACCATTTGCCACTTAGAGTTACTAAAATCTTGGCCTAGGCTAAGGAAAGAAACTAGGCCAAGGCTAGTCAAAACAGTGAGTCAATGGGCCAGAGCCAAGGCTGAGGCTTGGGAATGGTGCCAACAGTAGTATAAGATTTAAGCTAGACAAGAACTGGGAGCAAGGCTAGCCATGCGGTGGGGCTGGGAAGGTGATACGCAATTTGTCTTATGTTCTATGCAGTTCAAGTCCGGAAAATCTAGACGGTTGGGCATATGTAACATGGGAGCCAGATTTGTCAGCTTCTGTCTTCAAAGAAATTCACCATAAAACCTTCATTAATAATTAAACTGAGGATAATTTCAAATTATTTGCTGCAATTACCAACAAATGACCTTGAATTATTTTTTCCGTGTTACAATACTAAGTACACCTAGTCACATAAACAGGAGGGAAGGGAGATTAGATATTGATGTATTAGACTGGAAGGCGTTGTAAGGCAATGACAAAAAAAATGGCTTTAGATTCAGACATGGATTTAAATCTTTGGTACATCATTTAATTTCTTGGCCAAGCTTAACTCCTCTGAGTTTTAGTTTCCTCATATGTAAAATGAAGGTGACAATAGAACCTTTCTCATGGAGTTGTCTTGCAAAGTGGAGAACGTTTATGTAAAGTGCCTGGCATAAGAGAAGTCATCAACCTGTGCTGCCCTCTAGCCCTCCACTTTTTACTGCTACTTTCCCTCAAGTTTCTCTTCTTGTTACTGATAAAACCCAGTTGAGTTCTGTATCTTTTCTGTATTTTTGTGAAAGAAGGACTATAATATTTTAAGACAAACATCTTTAAGACTTTTTATAAGAAGCAGAAGGGTTATAAAATATTACTTTATATCTTTAGGATACAACTCTCTTAAAACACATTTCAGAAGTTACTGAAGCTTAAAATGTCATTTGGAAAATTATCTTTTTTTCCACGTTCTCAGAGCATTCAAAGAAAGAAAACCTCCTTATATCTATATTTTTTCACATGTGGATAAGAGCAAATGATTAACAAGCACTGTATTGAAATATTTTAATGAAGCCAGCTGTGGTCCCAGATGGGAGACATGAAGCAGAAGTTGACACATTAATCTAATATTGGATATTTATTTGATTTTTCTCAGGGAGGTATACAGCCTTTCCTAAAAATCTACAACATATTGTTTCTTTACTTTCCCATTCCTTATATCTTTCAAATTATGAAAGCAATTTTAAATTTTTAAGAGGCTGATCTGCTTCATTGGGTTTAAGGATTATGGCTCTGATTCCAACAGGAGGGACAGGTAAACACATCAAGTTGATAAGCTTCTATACTGGAGGACCTGAGCTGAACAGTGTGGAGACTTATAGCTGTCCTGCAACTCCACCATAGTGTAATCTACTCAAATGATTAACTCCTGGGGATTTAAGGTTCTGGTTCTTAAAACCTGCAGGGGAGTCTTGGCCTTGTTATGCTGTGGACTCTGAGTGTCCTGAAAGTTGAGAAAGCTCATTTAACTAGACCACAAACCAGGATATAGTTTCTGTGTTAGTTGAAGGGTAAATTTCTCTGAGCATGTTTTTGTTTCCGTTTTCCTATAATAATAATGAACAGGGATCAAGTTGTGTTGTTATAGAAATAGTAATGTTTTTCCAGGACTATCATTATAAGCAATCTGACTCTCTCTGCCTCTGATGCTGTCTATCCGACCAAAAACAATGAAAAAGCTTTGGGCTCAACCAACGTTTATTGAGGAGTTATTATATGCCAGGTATTTCTACAGACGTTATCTATAGTTAATCCTTAGAAAAAATTTTGAAGAAGATATTATTCCAAGGAGAGTTTACATGACTTACTCAAGATCACAGAGATTCTAAGGGGTGAAACTAGACCATATTTCAGTTCTGTATTACCAGTATTGTTCCAGCTCTGTGTTCTTTCCACAGCATCACAGCTAAAAGAGAGATTGCTTTGGAAAGAGATACTGTCTTATAATAATACTGTAGAGGTGGTGCTATCTTTACATACAAGAAATAGGGGAAATTGAATTTGTCTCCCCTAACATTTTTTAAAAACTGTATTTTTAGAGCAATTTTAAGGTCACAGCAAAGTTGACAGGGAGGTACAGAGATTTCTCATATATGCTCCACCTCCCACGTGCATAACTTCCCTCGTTATCAACATCTCCCACCAGAGTGGCACGTTTGTTACAGTTAATGAACCTACATTGACACATCATAATTACCCAAAGTCCACAGTTTATAATAGGGTTCACTCTTGGTGCTGTACAAATGTATAATGATATGCATCCACCATTGTAGCATCATACATAATATTTTCACTGCCCTAAAAGTCCTGTTTTACTCCACCTATTCATTTCTCTCCCCCTTTTCCATACCCCCTACCACAGCCCATCTTTTTATTATCTTCATAGTTTTGCCTTTTCCAGAATGTCATAATGTTGGCCTTGTACAGTAGGTAGACTTTTCAGATTGGTTTATTTCACTAATATGCATTTATGTTTCCTCCATGTCTTTTCTTGTCTTGATGGCTCCTCTTATTATCACTGAATGATATTCCATTGTATGGGTGTACCACAGCATATTTATACATTTACCTACAGAAAGACTTCTTAGTTCCTTTTGGTTTTGGTACTTAGGAATAAAGATGAAAGGGGACTAATTTCCAAATCCTCTCAACTTTCTTTAGTCCTACATCCTAAAAAAACCTATTTTCCTTCTCTCACTTTCTCTTTGCCTTTCCTCCTTTTCTTTCGAGGTCTCTAAAAATGAAAGCATACCTTTCAAAGGTCGAAAATCTTACTAAGGTATAGTAACTCAGGGTGTAAAAACTTTTGGTGCTAAGCAAAGCAGCAATTTCAAAAATTGATGTCCAGGAATTTTCTTTAAGTCAAGGCCCTGTGCTACCCCTTTCCCATCCATCTCACTAAGAGCTGCATTTCCAATACAGTTTATGATTTATGTTTAATAATAACAAACACCATAGCATTTCACTCATATATTGCATTTAAGAAAAAAAATAGTAAAAGGAAAAAAAAAGAAAGGCAGACCAAGAACTCTTAATTGTAGAGAACAAACTGATGGTTATCAGAGGGGAGGTCATTGGAGGGATGGGTTAAATCAGTGATGGGGATTAAGGAATGAACTTGTTGTGATGTTCTGATGAGCACTGGGTGTTGTATGGACATTTTGAATCACCATATTGTACACCTGAAACTAATATTATACTGTATGTTAAGTAACTGGAATTTACATAAAAACTTAAAAAAATGAAAACCTCTGGATGACCAGACTTAGACTTACCCAGTCAAATAATATCATTTATTGACTCAAATCTTTGATCCGTGGAACAAGATATCCTAGGGATAGCAGCACGATCCTATTACATGGTTCATATTTATAGGATGGTTTATGACCTTGATGTTGGATCTCAGGTTACCCCAATTGTGCAAGGGCTATTTGAGGTGTGTTATTTACAAAGTTAATGAGATACAAAAAAAAATAATGATCACAATGTATAAGAGTTTCATGCTGTTTTTATCTATTGTGTATACATAACAATTGTGATAATAACTGAATCTGGTGACTTTTTATACTGGGAGGCTATGATCACAAAGAAATAAAAATAATTCAATTTCTATTTATGGGCATACCTTTGTTGCAGAAAAATTCAATATGGTGATCAATAGAAGACTTCAAGTATAAAAACATATTACAATGGAATACAATCCTGTGGGGAGAATGCAATGGATATTTGATTTCAAGAAGAAGAAAGGAACAATGCAAATTTTCTGAAGGTTAAAAGAAAGCTTACACTTTTGTGTTTAATGTTGATAGTGGGCCTCAGATTGCTCTGGTATTTAGAATCCAGGGAAGATCTTTAAAAGTGTAATATAAGAGTTTTGTTTTAAGTTGTCAATATGTATAGTATAGAGGATATTATAACTTTGCAGCTATTTAAACTTGATGAAAAATTTAGATGTCAATCTAAAAATATATGGGGGAGTACATAGCTTCTCAAAATTCTTCCAGCGGTTATGTGAATAAAAGTTTGATGATCCCAATCCTATAGGGTTGTTGTGAGGGTGAGGTCTAATGTTTGCAAAGCATCTAAGATAATGCTCAATTCACACAGCTATTATTTGAGGACCAAGTTTTGATTTTAATCCTCTTTCTTCTCTGGTATTTGATCCATTGCATTTTGATCCAGACACTTCAGCCTGTCTAGATAAAGGATAAAAGAGATGACTGTAAAAACACTTTGAGTATAGGAAGTTAGACAAGCAAGAGTGTCCCTAACATCAATAATTTCAATGGTAATATAGTGATGAAAACAGGTATAGACTCTATAGGTTAAGGCATATAGCAGATATGCAATAAATGCTTATCAAATTAGTGAATGAATGCTATATAGAACCTTGCTAGAATAAAGGACCATATACGCATTTATTGGGCACCTTCCTTAGTACCTGCATCAGTATTTTATTTATACGACAGAGAGAAACACAGCTAGAGAGGGAACACGAGCAGAGGGAGTGACAGAGGGAGAAGCAGGCTTCCCGCCAAGCAGGGAGCCTGATGTGGAGCTCGAACCCAGGGATTCCAGGATCATGACCTGACCTGAAGGCAGACGCTTAATGACTGAGCCACCCAGGTACCATATCTGGACCATATCTTCTTTATCCATTTGTCTGTTGGAGAGCATCTTGACTCTTTCCACAGTTTGGCAATTGTGGCCATTGGTGCTATGAACATTGGGGGTACATATGGCCCTTCTTTTCATTACATCTGTTTCTTTGGGGTAAATACCCAGTAGTGCAATTGCCCGGTCTAGGGTTGCTCTATTTCTAATTTTTTAAGGAATCTCCACAATGTTTTCCAAAGTGGCTGTACCAACTTGCATTCACTCCATCAGTGTAAGAGGGTTCTCCTTTCTCCACATCCTCTCTAAAACTTGTTATTTCCTGTCCTGTTAATTTTGGCCATTCTAACTGGTATAATGTGATATCTCAATGTGGTTTTGATTTGAATTTCCCTGATGAGGACATTTTCTTATAAAGATAAAAGGAGTAGGCAGTAAAAATCCTTCCCTGGGATGTGGCTACATATTAATTTTCTGAAGGCATTTCTTCATTGGATTCTTTACTGTACTGCAGTATAGTGTAGTGTATGAGAGCAGTGTCTCCAGAACCAGCCAGGTTAGGCTCAAGTTCAAACACTGCCACTTAACTAGCTGTGTGTCTTTGGGCAAGTCATTTAACTTCTCTTCAACTTGGTATCTTTACATGAGTATAATAAGAATACCAACCTCTTAGGATTGTTTTGAGGATTAGTGAATGGGTTTATAGAATTATAAGTTGTCTGGAAGGTGGAGGAATGTTGCCCCAAATATGTCCATGTCCTAATCCCTGGAACCTGTGAATATATTACTTTACATGACAAAAAAAAATCGCAGATGTGATTAAGTTAAGGATCTTGAGATGGGGAGATTATCCTGAGTTATTTGGGGGGATCTTATAGGTGAAAGTGGGCAGGAGAGTCAGTGTCAGTGCAATGCACTGGAAGAAAGACTTGATGAGGCATTACTGTCTTTGAAAATGATGGAAGGGGGCTAAGAGCCAAGGGATGCAGATAGCTTTTAGAAGCTGGAAAAGACAAAGAAGTGGATTCTCCCCTCAAGCCTCCAGAAAAGAACACAGCCCTCTGAGATCTTGGTTTTGACTCATTGAGGTCCATTTCTGATTTCTGACTTCCAGAACTCTAAGATAATAAATTCATGTTGTTTTAAGTCACCCCATCTCAAGATCCTTTGTGGCAATTTTTTTTTACAGCAGAAATATGATGTGCATACAGGTAGGTTAGCCATTATTACTCCATTTACAACCCCCTTCAGTTCTGGCTTTTCTTGGCTTTCTTCACAGGGCAATGTAATCTAAACACTTCTCCAAATAAAAATGGATCCTTTGGTCCATGTACACACAGTTTTCCAATGTGAAGCTGCTCTTAATCTCAAGGCATCCACCTGTAAAAGTAGCCCCAGTTCTCCCACCTTGGACAATGAACAAGATGTCTCTTACCTAAGCTGCAAGACAATTTATAACATCCTTTTTTTAGGTTTTCCACTTACACATGGAAAATCATGTGCTTTAATGAACAACTGCTGCAATGAGTTGCATCACAAAAACCATGCTCTGAGGCCCTATTCAGAAAAAAAGTGAACTCCTAATTGCGGCCTCCCTTCCTTTGGCAGGGGGTTCTGGGCCTAGAATTGAGACGCTATGATAGGAGTCAACCCTTGAGGTTGTTAAGGTCGAGGGTCCATGAGAATTAGAACAGTAGGATAGGGAGGACTGGGCAAGGGAAGGGGAAAGGAAGTTGCTCCCTCAGAGGGAAGCTGGAAAGAGGTAAGAAAAAAAAAAAAAAACACAGCCAAGTAATGGGAAGTGAGAGATGGCCTCCCACAACCAATGCCTCCCGGGTTCTCCCCTGCTTTTGGAAACTTTCAGTCTTTAGGCTCCAGTGCAGTGCACCTGCCCCTGGAGGCTGGGCCTGGGGAGTGAGCCTGGGGCAGGCTGGGAGCCTTGCTTGGAGAGCCTCCGCCCTGGCGGGGTTGTTGGAGAGATCGTAGGGAGGAGTCATGGGGCGAGAAACGGAAAGACTACATCTCCCAGGCCTCCACGCTTTCCAGCTGGAGTCCTAGGGCGCCGACTGCTCCCCAGTTTCCGTAGGGAAGCGCCAGGCTACCGCAGCTATTGTGCGTAGCGATATCGCCCACCTCTCCCTTTTCGGGTGTCTGGGGAGGAAGGCTACGTTTCAATTGCCGCCGGGGCTTAACCCCTCCGACGCCTAACAGGACAGCAGGCCGGCTTCCTTGGACCAGGAAGAACTCTTGAGAGCAAGAACACTTCGGTAACGCAATCCCAGGGTGCGAGGAAGACAGTTGAAGAAGGAGCTCGAGTGTTGGGGCTCGGCACAAAGGTTCGCTGGGGCGGGGCGGCAGCTCTGGCTTTAAGAAGGGGGAGGGGATAGTGCAATCAGGGTTGCCCGCGGAGTTCGTCAGAGGAAATCTTAAGCTAGCTCTGGGACCAGGAGCGAGGAGAAGAGGCTTTCAGTCCCAGCGCCCACCCCAGCCTCCACCCTGGGCGGGCCGAAGTGTCACGTTTGCAGTTGCTCTGGAAGGATCTTGCTGCTCTCCGGAGGCAGGCTGGGCTGCCTGTCAGGGAAGGCAATGTCTTGGGGGCATGTTGCTTGCTAGGCAAAACCCCTCTGGGGTCGGACTGCATTAGTTAGCTCTCTGTGTCACCTGAAGCAATTGCTGGCCGCCTGCTTCAGGTAGAGAGACCAGCCAGCTCTACCCAGGAATCTCAACGGAACAGGTACCTGTCCTCCAAAGGGAGGGAGGCTACGAGTTTCCCAGGCGGGTCCCGCACTCAATTCCTCCCGTCTATTCCCCCCGTACTGTGCCGCTGATGTTCTTGGTCTTTGTGTCTTTCCTCTCTCCTTTCGACCCTCGCCATCAGAACCATGGGACATCCCCCGCTGGAGTTCAGCGACTGCTACCTGGACAGCCCCGATTTCCGCGAGAGGCTCAAGTGTTATGAGCAGGAGCTGGAAAGAACCAATAAGTTCATTAAGGACGTGATCAAAGATGGCAACGCGCTTATTAGCGCAATGAGAAGTAAGTTGAAGGCTTCCATAGATGAGCTGTTTCCCTGAGCTAGTGGCTGTGGCCTTTAAGCTCTCCCACACCGCAGGGGGAAGGGAGGATTCAGGGTGCTTCCCAGTCCTGTTCTCTGAGGCGAGTGGGTTTCCGAACACTTCGGAAGTGGGGTCAGTGGAAGGTGGTGACTATAACTAGAACTGTAGTGGCCTTGATCTTACAAGACTTGATCTGTACCTGTGCCAGGGACCTTCTTGCTCTGCAATTATGGTTACTTGGCCGATTGTTGTTCTGAAGGGACAATTTGCCTGTACTGTCGGACATATTTAATACTAATGTGTACTATATATATATTTGGGTAAGGGTAAGGAGATATTCAAACTGACCAAGGAAATGCCATAGGAACTGCCTTCCTAAAGAAGAGAGGTTTGAAGCTGGCAGCTCCAGTAATGGTTTTGTCCTGGCCTCTGGTTGCCAAGGGATGAGGTTATGGGCAGTAAAACACACACACACACACACACACACACACACACACACACACACAAAACAACAACAACAACAACAAACAAACAAACAAACAAAAATCCCCTGTATCAACCATTTTTATAAGGACAGCATCTTTGCCCCAGAGATTTTGTTTTCTTTTAAGGTACTGAGCTAATGGGGTGCTGGGTGGCTTAGTCGTTCAGCATCTGCCTTCGGCTCAGGTCCTGATCCCAGGGTCCTGGGATGGAGCCCTGCATCAGGCTCCCTGCTCAGCGAGAACACACTCCTGTCTGTGTTCCCTCTCTTGCCGAGTCTCTCTCTGTCAAATAAATTAATAATCTCTTTAAAAAAACCGTGCCACAAACACAAATTAAAAAAAAAATAAGGTACTGAGCTATGGTTTTGGTCACAGTCAGTCTAAGCTCAGAATTCTTGGATGGCCTCACGTGCCAATGAATTCTGCTTGGGTTGAAACAAAGACCTGCCTAGTACTGGGCGTAAGGAGCCCAGCCCCCAGGGAATATACTTCAGGGCTGGGGTTAAGGGCTACTGGTCTGAAGGAACCTCATCTAGCTTGGCTTTCCCAGTGGTGACAGCTGACAGCTGTGGGACCTTACGCCCCTTCCCCACTGTGTGGAGTTTTATTTCTGCTAATTGACAGAAGGCTTGGAGGAAGAGAAAGAATAATAAACATTCCCAACAAGAGTGAACATGAGCCAGCCCATTTGCACTGAAGTATATATACGCAGAAGAATGGAGGCTAGTGATTGGGTGGAGTGATAATTTTTTCTCTTCTTGGCTGCAAAATGGTTGCAAAAAAGAAAGCCACTGGTCAGAGTCACTGGTAAATGTGTCCTGTCTGCTTATGACTTTGTTCTGAATGGGTTTATTTCTGAAAAACTGTGTCTACGTCCAGTGTGGGGACCTTCCTAAGGCAGTTGGAGCCAGTGAAGAGCAGGGAGAAAGGCTTGGTATTTTTTTTTCTCTAAATATTTCATTTATTTGACAGAGAGAAACACAGCCAGAGAGGGAACACAAGCAGGGGGAGTGAGAGAGGGAGAAGCAGGCTTCCTGCCGAGCAGAGAGCCCAATGTGGAACTCGATCCCGGGTCTCCGGAATCATGACCCGAGCGGGGCTCGATCCCTGCGGGGCTCGATCCCGGGTCTCCGGGATCATGACCCGAGCCAAAGGCAGTCGCTCAACCAACTGAGCCACCCAGGTGCCCCGAAAGGCTTGGTATTTTTGTGCAGCTGTTTTGATTTGCTCCTGGCAATCTGTGCTTTCTTTGTCAGTGTTGTCTGCCCACTTTGGTCAGAATATATAAATGGCCCGAGTTTCTGCTGGTCATCTGATTGAGTCTGATTCTTTAATTTTTTTTGTCATAACGTGATCTAAACAAGAGCACACTCTTTGCAGTACGTGAAAAATGGGATATTTGAAATGCTGATCCTTAGAGTCATATAGGCTAGGCTTTGGGGTGTGTTGCCACTTAATAGAATTCACTGAGAGGTTAAAGATATGCAGGATATGCTGCAAAAGTAGTTAGACAGGTTGAGGGTTCACTGAAGGGGGAGGGGGAGAATGTTTGGATTTAAAAAAATTACTTATTATGATAAACTGCTTGGTGTAGTATCTCTGGTCAAATATAGCTCCTCCTAAGCCCTAGGAAGGGAATGATTTTGTCAAGTGTATGGTAAGCTGAAATTGTTTGTGCTGGAAAGTGACCAGCTACAGAGAGATTAAGCTTTTTAAGAGACAATAAACAGTTCAATAACACATTTGAGGAAGGACAGATTTTTGTACGCTAGGGGCAAATAGTGGTTCTTACTCTTCCCTTCCTTTCTGAGACAGACACTGGTAAGAGTCGGCACTTATGCAGGCCTAAACCTTTGCAAATGGGTGGAAGGTCCAAAAAAATATTTTGGCCCATGGGGCTTCTTGATACTCAGGGTGGTTTTCTGAATATACATAGAAAGCCAAAAGAGAGCAGGGAGGAAATAAAACCCAGCAGCTAACCCACACTCCATTTCTTTCCTTTAAGTTGCATGATTCTAAAAACATGATTAGGCAGAGGCAAAGGCAGGCTGTTTCCCACTGTCTTGACCACAATAATGTTTATCCTCCCACTCCACTTCCTCACACTGTGCTAGCTTTTTTTTGAGAGTGAGTGGGGAAGCAAAACAAAGGTATGCTTTTGCTTCATGTGGAGGAAACAGGAAAAAGAGAAATGCTGGAACTGGAGTTAGAAGACGTGGTTTCTCCACCTTGGGATAAGATGGTGCAGATTGCTGACTTCATCTATTAAATGCGGGTGATTATACTCACCTCACAGGGTTGTTGTGAGACTCAGAGGAGTTAATGGATTATGAAGGTGCTTTGCAAATGGAAAAGGCCAAACATAGAAAGTTGTTGAGAATACATCTTTAAGCTAATAATGGTATCTGATGGTGAGTGTGTGTTTTTCAGTAGGTTTCTGAAGGGGAATGAGTAAGCAGAAGTCATTGGAAACATATTTTTTGCTGTCATCTTATTGGAAATGTCACTCCCTATATTGGCGTGTCTCAGCAATTATTTTGTCTTCATGTTTGGGGATTCATTTTGGCATTTGGAGCCTGGCATTACTGTCAGAAAGAATGATTGACACCTTTCCGTTTAACTTACTACATTGACTAGCAAATCAAATGGCTGGTGTTTTTAGGAACCAAGGAAGCTTGGTGCATTGTGCTGCAAAAACTAGCTGCAGGTTTTTTGGGGTTTTTTTGTCTTTTTTTAAGTTGTTAGCTAGGTGGAACTGGATTCCCTCATTTATCCTGCTTGTGTCTGACTTTATATAGAGCTCCAGATAAGGTTTAAGGCACAACTTTGTGTGATGATTTATTCATTAAACATAGGTCCCTTTTAAATATTTGGGTTTACTTACATATATGTTTAGAGGTAACTGATGTTATGAAAAATACTCAACATGTCCCTCCCTTGGGGAAGTGGTTGTTTTGCCCCCTTTAAATGTGATCTATTTATAATTGTTGGAGTACAAGATAATGATTATAACTTAAACTTGTGGAAAATAAAAACACTGTGACTCTGAAAGGTGAACATATTGCCCACTTTTCTGTTTGTCCTTTTCTGTTGGCAGTTTTGACCCCTGATGTTTGAATATTTTCTAAGCACTCAGGCTAGGAATTATTCAGAACAAATGATGTGGCTCCTGCTTATATCACAAAGCAACATGATACACCTAATAAATGTTATTTATAGTCCAGTGAACACATACCATTCATTCAGTAAATACTTGTGCACATACTGTATTCGGGCCGCCGTGCTCAGGGCTATCACAGATGTGGCAGTCTTAGTCACAGTGGATCCAGCCCTCAGAGAGTTTCCAGACTAGTAGGAGAGAAAAGACATGGGTAGAGATCATTTTCATGTAGAGATCACTATCACTGTCACTACCAGACATTGGTAGAGATCACTATCAGTAGATGTGGATCCGAGCCATAAGAGTGGAACAGGTGGATATTGTGGCACAGGACGCCAGCAGGAGAGCTCATTTCTTGGTGAGAGGGCAAGGAAAAGGAAAGGAGGAAGTGGCACTGGAATTTGTTGGAATTTATACTTATTGCTTGTTTAACTGTTCCCAGTGCCAGGCATTAAAATATTATAATAGCCTTATGAGGTAAGGATGATTATTACCATTGTATAGATGAGGAAACTGAAGTTCAGAGGTGCTAAGTAACTTTATCAAAAAATGAGGGCTGGGGACACCTAAAGCGTGGAACACTGGGTGTGGGGAATGGGGAATGAATCTTGGAACACTGGAAAAAAATTTAAGTAACAATAAAAAAAATGAGGGCAAGAGTCTGAATTAGAACCCAGACCTGAGTCTAAAGGCCCTGCTTACTTTACTGTGTTGCACTGTATTCAGGACGAGGTATTTCATGTAGTAGGAATAACCTAGAGGATGTAAAGGGACAGTGGATAATTCAGGTCATCTGCAAAGGATAGGTCGCAGAAAGGGCGTTTTAGAAGATGAAGTTGGAATGGCAGTTTGAGGCCTTAATTGTGCAGGGACCTGTTGAGTACTTCATATTTTTCTTTGTAGATAGAGGAACTATTAAAAATGTTTTTGGTAGGAGAAAGGCATGGTTTGAGTTGTGCTTCAGGAAGATTCATCTGAGAGTGATGTGTGAAGGGTGAGCAATTCCACACAAATATTTGTGACTTTTCAGAAGTTATTTGGCAGCTTTAAATTCCCTTTTTAAAAGATTTATTTATTTATTTGAGAGACGTAGGAGGGGCAGAGGAGAGTCTTAGGCTGAGCGGAGAGCCCAAGGTGGGGCTCAATCTCGTGACCCTGAGATCACAAACTGAGCTGAAACCAAGAGTCCGACACTTAACTGGACTGCACCACCTAGGTGCCCCTAAATTCTCTTTGATATAGTTCAGGGGTCAGCACCAAACATCTTCTCTAAAGGGCCATATTTTAGGCTTTGCAGCCCATACAGTCTCCGTGGCAATTATTTAACTGTCATTGTTGCGAAAAAGCAACCATAGATAATATATACATGGAATGAAAGTGGTTGTGTTCTAATACCACTTTGTTGACATTGAAACATGAATTTCGTTTAATTTTCATATGTCATGAAATGTTATTCTTCTTTTGAATTTTTTAACTGTTTAGAAATATAAAAAACATTCTCACCTCAGCTAAGGGAGGAAGGCATACAAAATAGGCAGCAAGTTAGGTTTGTCTCACTGGTAGCAGATGGCAGACCTCTGATATGACTAGTCAACCTAAAAAAACCTAAGTGGATTTTTATTGGTAAGACAATGAAAATAGCTAATGGTAGAATATAATGCCATATTTCACATTTCCATCAACTATGTTTACTTTGGTGTGCTGTTAATTATGCCTGATCCAGATTTGGGGATCACAGGCTCAAGTGCTGTCAGAGGCCAAGGAGAAAACAGAAACGTATAAAGCTGTTGGAAATGGGTTAATAGGGCTGGAATGATTGAGGTAAAATACAGCAGCCTCACCCCATTCAAATAGCCTTTACTTTCTTTTTTCTTTTTTTAATGAGCTAACTAATAAAATATGTGCACAGCCTATATTTAATCAGGTTGCAACTCCTGAGCTAGATGATCTAACTCTATTAGTCTGTGAGTCTTGGATGCTAATGTGCTAGGGAAATGGAAGGCAATAGTCTCCACGTAGAGATTTCTCTAGGGAAGTACTACTGGGCACTGTTTGCATATGATCAGAGGCAGAATGATAGTATAATGGGAAAAACCCTAGACATGAAGATAAGATGCCTGGGTATGGTTCTATTACTAGTGGGATCTGTGACCTTCATAAGTCATTTTCCTGGGGCCCCAGGTCTGCAACTTTATAAAGGTAGGGGTGGGCAGGAGATCTGTAAACTCACTTTCAGCTCTAACATTCCATGGCTTTTTTTTGGTATTGCATATTGTAGTTTACTCATTTGGGAAAGGAGTGACTAACCCAGTTACAGCAACTTAGTTTATGCCTACGCAAATTTTCACATTATTTTAGAGTACATTTCAGTTCTTAGGAACATTTAAACAAAAATTTTAGTCTTTCAAAAGCCAAGGATAACATCCTTTATGTACACTTGTATATATAAAGCAGATGTCAGAAAAAAGAATTATACCACTAAGCCTACACATGTACATGTACATAGGCTGTCTGGGACTAATGAAAACTTATGTTTTATAAGAATTCAAAAGAATGGCAGCTGGCTAGCTTTGTAGAGCATGTGGTTCTTGATCTCAGGGTCATGAGTTTGAGCCCCATGTTAGGTGTACAGATAAATAAATAAACTTAACAACATTAAAAAATAAAAATATAAAAGATACATTCTGTACTAAAAATGTACATGGCGTTGATAAAGTAGAAATCATATAATTTGCATAGCTTTTATAACCTAGTCTTAAATTCTTTAAAAAATGTCACTTTAGGGGCGCCTGGGTGGCTCAGTGGGTTAAAGCCTCTGCTTTCAGCTCAGGTCATGATCTCAGGGTCCTGGGATCGAGGCCCGCATCGGGCTCTCTGCTTGGCAGGGAGCCTGCTTCCTTCTCTCTCTCTGCCTGCCTCTCTGCCTACTTGTGATCTCTCTCTGTCAAATAAATAAATAAAATCTTTAAAAAAAGTCACTTTATTATAATCTATACTTTTAAAGACAAGAGTTTTAGATGTTTACATTAAGGTGACCTTTTGGGATATCTGTTCATCTCTTGGTTTGGTAACTGGGGCACCTGTCTGGTAAGTGCTTTCCTGGAAGGATGGATTGATTCCATCTGTGAGGCAAATTTGATCTTGAATACCCTCAGTGGGGAGCCATTTCCAGCTTGACACAGAGAGAACCAGGTTGCTAGTTCCAACTCTGTCACTAGCTTGCTGTATGACATTGAATAAATCTTTAGCTTTGTGAGCCCAAGTTTTCCCATTTGTAAAATTAGAGTTTTGGTCAGTAAGCCTTAGTATTCCTCCTGGCTTTATCATTCTGTGTTTTCTGGGCTGCAACTGTCTTGCTCATAGTCAGGCAGCCTAAATTGATTCTGTTATAAACTTTAGAGCTAATCACCTTTACTGTGGAAGAGTAGGCAAAGGGAAAATTAAACTGATATGTCCAGCATAAATAGATGACTTGAATTGTGCTAACTTACCTGATTATCTTCTTGATGAATGCTTCCTGAAAAGTGTCACCCTGATGGCCTTTCATTCTGTCCTGAATAGCTCTGTAGTGAGAGAATCCAAAGCTTTTAATTCATTTGGGGTGAGTATAGTGTTATGGTGTGCAGGGAGGAGTTGGTGATGTAATATACTTTCTCAGCAGATATCCTGCCATTATCTTGGTGATATTTAATTAGTGCCTTAGAACACATGGCGTTGTTTAAAATATTCTCCAAAGTCAGATCAATGTAATGAGTATGTCATATGGAACTGTTGTTAGTAGGTGTTAACCAGTGTCAATGGAATTCGGTGGAGGCATTATTGCCATGTTCATTGAATGCCCTCAGAAATCCAGATTCCAAAGTCTACAGTAGTTGGACTAGTACTGCTGTAGGGACATGGGAGAAAAAGTGAACTAAGCTAGCCTTCCAGTGTGACCATTTATAAGAAGTTTTGGGGGGCCTGGGGGATGATACTGGGATGGGGTAGGGAATGCTATGGCTTGACCTGCTTGTTAAGAAAAGGTTTTTGATCAGAGTTAATAGAGATGAAGAAAAGTTACTTTTCAGCTTAATTTTTATAACCTCACTTTGTTAAAGCATAGCCACAGACTTGTTTATTCTGGCATCTGTTTAAAAAAATTTTTTTTAAAGATTTTATTTATTTGACACAGAGAGAGAGATCACAAGTAGGCAGAGAGGCAGGCAGAGAGAGAGGAGGAAGCAGGCTCCCTGCTGAGCAGAGCGCCCGATGCGAGCCTCGATCCCAGGACCCTGAGATCATGACCTGAGCCGAAGGCAGAGGCTTTAACCCACTGAGCCACCCAGGCGCCCTGTTTAAGAATTTTCTAAAGCTCTTGGCGCCTGGATGGCTCAGTTGGTTAAGCGACTGCCTTCGGCTCAGGTCATGATCCCAGAGACCTGGGATTGAGCCCCACATCGGGCTCCCTGCTTGGCGGGAGGCCTGCTTCTCCCTCTCTCACTCCCCCTGCTTGTGTTCCCTCTCTGGCTGTGTTTCTTTCTGTCAAATAAATAAAATCTTTAAAAAAATTTTTTTCTAAAGCCATGAAGATCTAGAAGGAAATATGGTTTTCCAGGGGTGTTCCCTGGATATCTTGAGCTGATTTTTTTTTTTTTTTGCTAGTGGGATAGAGAGCCCTCATGATGCTTTATTGGGCTCGCATCAAGAGCTAAAGCCTTGCACAATGTAAAGACATTTCAATTTAATTCCACATGGATTTGCTAAGCACTTATATGTGTCAGGTACTATCCTGTAAATGGGGGGAATAATGGTGAATAAGGCTGCTATGGGCTCTCCCTCTTGGAGCATACAAAAAACATCTGATTGCTCCTTTAAATAATTTAATTACAATTGTGAAAATAGCAAAGAAAAGTTCAGGGTATGATGTATATTCTATCACATGTTATAAGGAGGGGTTTTGTGGGGGAGAAAAGGGAGTTAGACCATGAGGATGCAACTGCCCATAGGAAAAAGAATGAACTGAAAAAAGAAGAGTTCCTAAGTCAGAACTACCTGTCTTACTACCCTTGGTAGTTGATGGTCCTGGCTAATGGTAGTTAATAGACACTTAAAACAAGTGGAAATTTTCTCAGAAACAGACAGGGTGTAGTACATCTCATGGATTCATCAGGGAAAATCTAAAGTACCTACTATCTTCTTTCATAAATGTATTACATTTTTTTTGATCGGTAACACTTGGACATGGTACAAAATTCAAAAGGTACAAAAGGCTAAACCTTCTGCCTCCTCTTATGTCCCAGTTCTGCAGTTCTCCACCCTAGCAGCAACAATAGGTAGCTGTTTATTTATTCTTTAAAAAGACTTTACCCCACTGATTCTTTTAACTTCTGTTTCCTTAGGAGTGTGTTTCATTGTAGGCAAATCTCCAGCCACACTGGGGCAAAATTTCCTTAAAATTGTGTTTGGAGGGAATGGTAGATTAAATACCTCAGAAAAATCAATTCTGTAAAAGTGAAGAAGACACTGGAAAAATTGTCAAAATTAACTTTTTCATAGCTCTGGAAATTAACAAAAGACTTGCAATAATCTAAAGAGAGTTTACTGATGAAAAGATGTTCAACTTTTGTAGCAGCAAGGTTTGTGGTATTTTAACTTAACCTGCCTTGTTTTTCCTTCTCCATAGTTTTAGCATAACCTTGAAAACCAACAGCCTCATAACCACATTAGCTGTGGAAACCAGCCCTTTTAACATCTGAGAGGGGAATACTGGGTTTGTAGGTCCTCAAGAGCTCACATATCCATAGTCTTGTCGCCGTTTAACCTGTCTCAAAGTTATTTAGAAAAGCCCATTAATAGGGTTTCTCTTTTCTTCACCTGACTTAGGACTAGCTCAGTGAGAAAAGTTCTGTTCCTAGGTTGTTTAACATTACAGCTGCCTGAGACTATAATACCAGTAGGGCAAGGAAGAACCTGGTCAAAAACATAAAAGGAGGAAATGGGGAAATGAGATATCCACTGGGGGCTTTGGAAAGCTCTGACATAGTCCTGAAGATCTAGAAGGCCACATGCATTCCCAGTTCTGTGCATGTGCCTAGAAAAGACCTCAGAGGGCTCTAATTTCTCCCCTATGGCTGAACTTGAGGCAGAGTTGTAAATTACCTGGCTGAGTGTTGAGGGAATGTCCCAACATACACAGAAAGCCCCTTTGCAAATGTGACAGTCTTAATGGTTCAAGTCATTTAAGAAGGTCTCTGAAAAGTCACTGGCTGGCCACTGAGCTAACCAAACAGAGATGTCAGTGACAAGGAATACAAAGAGTATAAATATTATAGAAATACTCCAAGAAAGACACTAAACAAAGCAACAGCAACAACAATAACAAAACAATATATATAGTAACAAAACCTGGGGGTCAAGATCTTATTTCTAGGGGTACCACATTGTATTGTCTAAAATGTCCAATTTTCAACAAAGAATGATCAGGCATGCCCAAAAGAGTATGGTCTCTATGCAGGGAAAAAAGCAGTTGGTAGAGACTGTCCTTGATGTGGCCTAAACGTTGGAATTTAGACAAAAAATTAAAATCAGCTAATATGATGAAAGAAATAAAGGAAACCATGTCTAAAGATGTAAAGGAATGCATGAGAACAATGTATCAACAAAGAGACACTACAAAGAAAAAAATTATAAAGAAGAATAAGAGAAATTCTGGAGTCGAAAAGTAAAATAGCTGAAATGAAAAATTCAATAGCAGATTTGAGCTAGCAGAAGAAAAAATAGGATAAATCAACTGAGATTATCTAGTTTGAGCAAAAGTGAGAACAAAAAAAATGAAGAAAAATGAACAGAGCCTCAGAAACTGTGGGACACCATCAGGTATGTAACATGCATAACAGGAGTCCCAGGAGAAGACAGATGGAAAGAAGCAGAAAGAAGATTGGAAAAAATAGTGGCCCAAAACTCCCCCAATTTTTTAAAAAAAGATTTCATTTATTTATTTGACAGAGAGAAACACAGTTAGAGAGGGAACACAAGTAGAGGGAGTGAGAGAGGAAGAAGCAGGCTTCCTGCTGAGCAGGGAGCCCGATGTGGGGCTCGATTTGGGGGTTTGATCCCAGGACTCCAGGATCATGACCCGAGTGGGAGACAGACACTTAACAACTGAGCCATCCAGGCACCCCAAACTCCCCAAAACTTGATGAACAACACTAATTTCCAGGTTCAGGAAACTTAAAAAACTCCACATAGGAGAGAGCCGTACCTAGATACGTTATGGTTAAACAGATGGAAACCAAAGACAGAGAGAATCTTGAAAGAAGCAAGAGAAAAATAATGGGATCTTTAATAAGATTAAAAGTGAACTTAATCAAGAGCCATGGAGACCAGGAGACAGCACTGCTGAAATTGAAAGTTCTGGAAGAAAGATAATGCCAACCAAGAATTCTATATTCATGAAAACCATCCTTTCTCCTTCAAAAACGAGGGAGAAATTAAGACGTTCTCAGGTTAACAAAACCAAAAACTGATGGCGCGCCTGAGTGGCTCAATTGGTTGGGCAACTGCCTTCGGCTCAGGTCATGATCCCGGAGTCCAGGGATTGAGCCCCACATCGGGCTCCCTGCTCAGCGGGAAGCCTGCTTCTCCCTCTCTCACTCCCCCTGCTTGTGTTCCCTCTCCAGCTTTGTTTCTCTCTGTCAAATAAATAAATAAAAATCTTAAAAAGAAAAACTGAGAATTTGTTATTGGCAGACCTGTTCTATAAGAAATACTAATGGGAATCCTTCAGGATGAAATGAAAGAATTATGAATGGTAACTCAAATCTGCACCAAATATAAAGAGTATCAGTAAATGTAACTATATATGAAGGTATAAAAGACAGTATAACTGTCTTTTAGTAACTCTTTTTTCCTACTCGATTTAAATAATTGCATAATGCCTTATTTACAAAGCTGTGTTGATGAGCTTATGACATATAAAGATGCAATACATATTACAGTGCAGCACAAAATGGGGAGGAATGAAACAATTATACTGGCAGCATGTTTCTGGATGCTTTTAAATTAAGTTAAAATTAATCTGAACTAGATTGTTTTAAATTAAGATGGTGATTATAATCCTGAGGTCAGTCACCAATAAAATAACTAAAAGTATATATAGTGAAAGAAACAAGGGAATTAAAATAGTACAATAGACAATATTTAACATAGAAGAAGGTAGTAATGGAGAAATAGAGGAAACAAGATATATAGAAAATAAATGGTAGACATAAATCCTGCTTATATGTAATTAGGTATGAATGGAATACACACTGCACTAAAAAGGCAGAAATTAACAAAATGGATAAATTGATTAAAATATATACTGTTTAAGGGTCTCCTGGATGGCTCAGTTGGTTAAGCGACTGCCTTCGGCTCAGGTCATGATCCCGGAGTCCAGGGATTGAGCCCTGCATTGGGCTCCCTGCTCGGCGGGAAGCCTGCTTCTCCCTCTCTCACTCCCCTTGCTTGTGTTCCCTCTCTAGTTGTGTTTCTCTCTGTCAAATAAATAAATAAAATCTTTAAATATATATATATATATATATATATATATATATATATATATATACTGTTATTAAGAGTCACATTTTTAGATTCAGAGACATAAAGAGGATGGAAAAATATGCCAAGCAAACAGTAACCAAAGAGAGTTGTGCAGAGGGAGAGGGACAAGCAGATTCTGTGCTGAGTGTTGAGCCCAAAGTGGGGCCCAGTCTCAGGATCCTGAGATCATGACCTGAGCTAAAACCAAGAGTCAGATGCATAAGTGACCCAGGTGCCCCCAGACAACATAGATTTTAAGACAAAATATTTTTGACATAAAAAGAAAAGTATTTTATAAAAAGAAAAGTCCATATATCAGGAAGGTATAAAATTATGAACATACACACCTGACAAGAGAGCCCCACAATACATGAAATGACAGTGGCAGAATTGAAGGGAGAAGTAGATACTCTAAAGATAGTAGTTGGAGACTTCAGTATTCCACTTTCAGTACGGGCTAGATTAACTAGACAGAGATCAATAAGGAAATAGAAGTCATGAACAATGCTGTAAACCAACTAGACCTCTTACAGACATTTGTAGAATATTACATGATAACAGCAGATACACATTCTTCTCAAGTGCACATGGAACATTTTTCAGGATAGACCTTCTGCTAAGCCACAGAACATGCCTACATATATTTGTTCACATGAAGTATATACTCTAGTTACAGTGGAATGAAATTACAAGTCAATAACAAAAGGATATTTAAGCGGTTCACAAATATGTGGGAATTAAATATCATACTCCTAAGTGTCTTTTGGGCCAAAGAAATCATAAGGACAATTAGAAAATACTTGGAATGAAAAAAAAATGGAAACAGAAGATGCCAGAAATTAGGGGATGCAGGAAAATCAGTGGTTAGAGGATAATTTGTATCTTTAAATGCCTACATTAGAAAAGAAAGATCACAAATCAGTAATCTAACCTTCCACATTAAGATACTCGAAAAAGAACAAACTAATCCCAAAGAAAGTAGAAGTAAAGAGGAGATAAATATAAAGTGGACTTAAATGAAATAAGGAATAGGAAGCCATAGAGAAAATTAAAAAAAAAACCTCATAAGTTGGTTTTTTAAAAGACCAACAACATTGAGAAACCATTAGCTAGACTGACAAAGAGAAAGGATAGATTTGAATTACTAAAAGCAAGAATGAAGGAGGGGACACTACCAACCCTACAAAAATTAAAGAAAAGAAAGGGAATACTATGAATTACTTTATGCCAATAAGTTATGTAATTTAGATGAGATGGTCAAATTTTGAGGAAGACACAGACAACCAAAAACTGACTGCACAATAAATGGAAAACCTGTACAGACCTATAACAAGTAAAGACATTAAATTAATAATCAAAATACTATCCACAAAGAAAAGCCCAGGCCTAGCTGGTTTCATTGGTGAATTCTGCCAAACATTTAAATAAAAATTAATACCCATCCTTTGCAAACTCTTTCATGAGAGAGAGAGAGAACATTTCTTAAGGCCAGTAATAGCCTGATAGCAAAACCAGACATCACAAGAAAATACAGCTATAGACCAAATTCCCTTAATAATACAGAAGTATGGGGCGCCTGGGTGGCTCAGTTGGTTAAGTGACTGCCTTCGGCTCAGGTCATGATCCCGGAGACCCCGGATCGAGTCCCACATCGGGCTCCTTGCTTGGCAGGAAGCCTGCTTCTCCCTCTCTCACTCCCCCTGCTTGTGTTCCCTCTCTGGCTGTGTTTCTCTCTGTCAAATAAATAAAATCTTTAAAAAAAATAATACAGAAGTACATGTCCTCAACAAAATGTTAGGAAACCAAATCCAGGAACATATAAAAAGGATTATATACCGTAATCAAATGGAATTTATTTTAGGAATCCAAAGATAGCTTAACATCTGAAAATCAGTGTAATAACGTAATACACCAAATAATTGGAATAAGAGAAAAAATATAATAGGCACAAATATATTTTCTTAAAGATTTCTATTTATTTATTAGAGAGAGAAAATGAGTGAGAGAGAGAACACGTGAGCATGAACTGGGGGAGGAACCGAGGGAGAGGGAGAAGCAGACTCCCCACTGCACAGGGAGCCTGATATGGGGCTCCATCCCAGGACCCCCTGGGATCATGACCTGAACTGAAGGCAGATGCTTAATTGACTGAGCCACCCAGGTGCCTCGATATGATACAGATATTTTAAAAACCTTATTATGTTTTAAACATTAAACAGACTAGGTATACCAAGTTAGTAGTTGTCTAGGGCTGGGGGGGAGGGTGGGGATATATTATGACTGTTAATAGGCAAAGGATTTCTGTTTGGGGTTGTGAAAATTTTCTGAAATTAGATTGTGATAATAGTTGTACAACTCTGTGACTATACTAAAACCCACTTAATTGAACACTTTAATGAGTGAATTTTATGATACATGAGTTACATCTTAAAGCCATTTTCCCCCCCAACATTGTGCATGTGAAACAGAGGTGCTTGGCTTATAGTCCTACATTTTCCTTTGGTTCTTATAGAATAACAGACCTGGAAGGTTGTTTAGAAAACTTTACCTGCACTCTGTTGAGTTTGAATATCTGGGCAAAAGGAAGCCAAGAGAGAGAGAGAACTGACTCTTTCAGGGACCTAGAACTGGCATCCAAATGGGGACCAGAATCAGATTTCCCTGCTTTGCATTCTAAGAGTCTTTCTGTACTGTACTCTAAAGCAGTATCTAGCATTAAATCTGCCTGGATATTTTTTTACTGGGGCTGGGGTGCTTTTGTTTGAAATGACCCAGTTAGCAGTAGAGAACTGGACCAGTAGTAAGTTTCCTTTCATTCCCTCCCCCCATCCCACCATCATGGCTGGGATTAGGGCTTTCCCTATAAAGCAGACTAGCCTCAGTTTAACTAGGATCTGATGGTGTTTTCTGTCCTTTGTCATAGAAGAATGGCTATACCTTCTGATGGTGTGATGCGCGTCCTCTTTGTTTCCTTTCCTAAGAGCCTACACAAGCTGGTTAGGCAGTTCCAGAGGCCTCTCCTCTTCTCTGCTCATTTGTTGATGTCTTTTGGCTAAAGCAGCTGCTTTTCTTGTGGTGGGTAGTGTGTAAATTGGGAAATATGTAGCATTGCTAAAGGGAGACAAAGTCCTCCCCTCATATTATTTTTATCGTAAGGCAGCATGACATTTTTCCTAAGTGGCAGGCAGTAGGCCCGACACTATAGTACCATATTAGGAACTTAAAGGCAGTTATTTGCAAAAGATTTTCTTTAAGGACTTACCAGAAATAGGAGGGCCACATTTCAGCTTCCAATTCTGTTTCCAGAGCCAGGCTGTTGTGGAAGTCTTTCTGTGTGATTGGAAAAATATGTATTATGCATGTGGCAGTTGACAGTTGGGGACTAATCCTGAATTCACCCATCCAGAATTCATTAGGTGGGGGGAGGGCCATGAGTAACAAGCCATCAAGGTGTTTTATTGCTGTGCCTTACAACTTTTGTCTAGAGCAGGGAAAAAACTCCAAAGGGGGTAGTAAAGAAAATGTCCTTGCTACCATTGTCACCATGCTGAATTTCTCTTGCTCTTAGCATGGGAAATAGTGATATCTTTCCATTTTTGGTTTGTCTGGAGAGATTTGTCTTCTAGAATCCATACCCATGCCCAATGTTTAAGGGTTTATGGGACTGATCATTCTGTTATGGCACTAAATAGGAAAGCAGAAGGTTATCAGTATGCTAATTGGGGTAACAGCTCAGCCAGGGATTATATGGCTGCAGTAGCAGAAAGGAAAGGGAGGGAAAGCTGGGGCTTCTTGGCACTTTGTTTGCTTTTCCTTTGTGAAAAGCAGTTGTTCATTTCCTTTTCTTTTTGACTAATGGGCACTATCTTGCTGGAAATGGACATTTAGTGTTCCAAGGGCCCTTCAGAGAACATTTAACTCTTTCATATTTTAGATGAGGAAGCAAACTTAAGAGGGGATGTTCCTTGTCCAAGATCATGGAACCAGTTATTCAGAGAGTCAGTACTGGAACCCAGTAACCATTCCCCCCTCCTGGGCTCTGTGCAGTGTCACTATGCCTCACAAAATAGTCTCTACTCTTTACAGCCTCTTTGCTGAGCCTGTGATTTTTTTTTTTCAGAATAACTTTCAGATTGTGAGAGAAAAGACTTGTTTTCTCTTTACTGCCTCTTGCCAAGAATGCACCTCCAGTATTGGCCTGAAGATAGCCAGGCATTTCACAGATCTGCAGGAATGGAGTAGGGGAAGGAAGATTCAGGAAGGTTCAGGAAGGCTATAGTTATTGCTGTACTTTTTGTAGTTGGCTCTTGCCTAGCTTGATGAAACAGAAGATCAAGAGAAGGAGCTCTCATAATAGAATTCCCCTCCAGATATGTGGTATTTAAAGAATCCAATCATGAATGAGGAAGAAGTAATTTTACTACAAATTGGGTTGTGTTTCAGGTATGGTGAAGTTTGTGCTGGGCAACAGAAAGGCTGGGATCTGTGAATGTGATCTTACTCAGTTGACCGATTACCTGGATATGGATATAGTTATAGGCCTAAATTGTGGGTATAGACATGGGTATAGATTAATATTTGCAGAGCACTTTATAGTATACAAGGCACTTTTTAAAAGAAAATATTTATTTGACAGAGAGAGACGGCAAGAGAGGGGATACAAACAGAGGGAGTGAGAGAGGGAGAAGCAGACTTCCTGCTGAGTAGGGAGCCCTATGTGAAGATTCGATCCCACGACCCTGGGATCGTGACTTGAGCTGAAGGCAAACGCTTCATAACTGAACCACCCAGGCATCCCTACAAGGCACTTTCACACATATTATGTAACTTAATCTGGGAAGGAAAATTTTTTTTAAAGATTTTATTTATTTATTTGACAGAGAGAAACACAGCGAGAGAGGGAATACAAGCAGGGGGAACAAAAGAGGGAGAAGCAGGCTTCCCACCGAGCAGGGAGCCTGATGTGGGACTCGATCCCGGGTCTCTGGGATCATGACCTGAGCCGAAGGCAGTCGCTTAACCAACTGAGCCGCCCAGGCACCCCTGGGAAGGAAAATGCTTTTATCCCATTTTATATATGAGGAAACTAAGACTTAGAGAGCTGAGGTACTTTTCCACTGCTAGTCAGTTGTAGAGCTAAGCCTTAGATTTTCTGAGTCATCTTTCCACTGTTCCACATTGTTTTTATTCCCTTTAATGATGAAAGAGAATCTAAGTATTACTGAGAGGAACAGATAGTTTAGAAAGAACCAATATGAAGAAAACATATGTCAACTTCTGTAGAGAAAAAGGAACAGCCACCAGGACACATGTACAAGGGAAGTGACCATTAAGAAGCTGGAGAACAGAAGTAAAGAAGTGGGTAGCTGGCAGGGCTGATGGCCCAGAGTTTGTGGTAGAGTTTCTATCATCATCAATCAACTGTGTGCTATTCTGGGAAGGCTGCTGTGAAGAAGACAGTCCAGAACAGGGTAGAGGTCTTTGAAATTCAGAGAAGTTAGATGATTTGCTCAGTTATTCAGCCAATGTGTGACAAATTGGGGTCCAAACCTGGATTTTCTGGCTCTCGGAGGGCTTCAGATTTTATTCTGTATTCTCATGTATTCTCTGTAGAATGGGGTCAGTGGTCAGCCTTATAGGGTGGGTTGGGGAAGTCTCTGTCTCTGGGCTTTCTTGTATAGTCTCTTGCTGGGGGAGGTACCAATTCTCCATGATGTATGTCTCAGCCCTGGCCTGGCTTTGTACTCTGCCCTCTTCTGCTCCTTGAGCCTGCCCTCCTAACACCATTTCCTTATGTATCTCACTATCTGCCAAACTCTTACTACTCACTTTCCTCCATGTTGCTCATTGCTAGCTGTCATCTCCTACCTTCTGTATCCTAGGAAGCTCTCTCAAAAACCTTACCTTACTGTGCCTTGTTTTTATGCCTAGCCACCTCTTTCTGTGCTGATGAATTACCTGCCACCCTGCAAATTGGGTTTTAAAGTCTTTGGGCCCCTCCCTCAAGCCATGTATTAGGCAGCCCCCATTCAAAGGAGCTCATAAAGATTAGGTGTGCCGTGGTGATATTTAGGACCAATCCTGTACCTCTCTCTTACCCCTGCGCCTTTCATCAGCTTCTGCTTCCCTGGTAATATGAGAATAATTGGCGTGTTTCCTGGGCAAAGCCCATTATACAGAATTCCTTTGCAGCAGGCCGTTTTGCCCTGACCTGTGTCTGGCATGATTACCAAAGCGGTTGCTGTTGTTTGGTCAGGTCTAACAAGTCCAGCAGGATCTGGCTGATTAAAGCATTGAACCAGTCACTGGGCAAGGAGGCACTTGCTTGGCAGGTCTTCTTTCTAGGGAGAATTCTTTTCTCTCAGTAGCAGTCTCACCCTCAAGGAGTTGGTAGTCCTCTTTAGGACTGGCTTTCCCAAAATGTGGCCCTCTGGGAGCTTCTGTGTGTTCGTGAAAGCTGCTGGACAATTGTGGCTTTGATGTTTCTTACAGGATGCTGTCTGAGTTTCTGCACCAGACAAGAGTTAATAAAGTGATGTTTATTTATTTTTAAAGCTTTTATTTATTTAATTGATGAGAGAGAGAGAGAGAGAGAGAGAGAGAGCGAGCGCTAGAGAGGGAACAGAAGCAGGAGGTGTGGGAGAGGGAGAAGCAGGCCTCCCACTGAGCAGGGAGCCCAACATGGGGCTGGATCCCAGGACCCTGGGATCATGACCTGAGCTGAAGGCAGATGCCTAACAACTGAGCCACACAGGCGTCCCAGTAACATGATTTTTTTTTTAAATGTATCATTCCACTGGCATGTCAGAGGTCACTCTCGTCTCTCTATTGGATCAGCAAAGACTTTTGTTTTCTAATGGTGACAAGTAAGTGGAATGGATATTCACAGGCATCGTATACTTCGAAGTGTTTTGTAGGCCCTGATTTTAAGAATAAGTGACTGAGGGAAACTTCTTAGCCTTAATGTCTTTGCCCTTTGCTCCTTCTTAGAAGTCCTGGGCTGAAGGGAGACAGGATAAGGAGTTACTTGATTTCTCAAAGAGGTCTCCTTGCTCTGTTTACACCAAAGCAAAGGTCAACATACTATGGCTCATGGACCAAATCCTGCTTACCACCCATTTTTGTAAATAATATCTATTTTTGTAAATAACATTTTATTGGCCTAGAGCCACACCCACTTGATTATATATTGCCTAAGGCTGCTTTTGCCCTAAAATGGCAGAGTTGAGTAGTTTCAGCAGAGACAGTATAGCCCTCAATAGCTAAAATAGCCTGTGTAACATTAATTGGCTATTGTTGGCTAGGATAAGACATTGAATTCTTTGAATGTTCCTTGGACCTTTTACTTTTTGTCCAGCTTCGTCTGGGTTTGTGTAGAGAGGTATATAAGGAAGTGGTTTTAGAAAGAGCCTACTTCCTAATACACAATGAAGGCTTAGAATCCATAGGGTGCTACTAGATGGTTTTTTTTTTTTTTTTTTTGGTTGAATGGGTAAAAGCCACCATCATGAGTGATACATTCATAATGCCTAGCCCAGGGCTGAACTCAATCTCAGCTCTGCTCTTGAGAAGCTGTCATCCGGGGATTTTCGTTCCCCTATTACTTGTCAGAAGCACATCGTTTCTCCAGTACAGAAACTGATCATCTTTCAGTTTTTGACCATGGACCCCTGTTTCCTCCTTCCCATTAGAGACCATCTGAATAGTTTGTATGCATTTGTTGATTTTGAATTTTGAACAGGTATATTAAGCCCTAAGGTGTAATCTATGGCTTTGCTAGAAGGGAAATACACGATTTCTGATGTATTATTTGTCATAAAATAACAGGAATCTTTTCTTCTCCTTGACCGATTTGGGAACTTCTGAGTCATTAACGGGGACAGATAGCAGTTCCCTTGCCAGTTAGCAAGGAACGTGAAAGGAAAGGAACCACAGAAGTCACAATTGGGCATGCTTCCCAGTCAGGCTTTCTCCAACTGGTCAGATATCATTTCAGAGGTCCAAAGAAATGGAATGTTACGAATAGGAGTACCTCTCAGTGTTCCTGGTTCTTATTTATTCCTTGTGATTAATTAATTGGTATGATTATGGCATTTTGGTGTGATGTAATATAAATTTTAACAGCATGGCAAGTGCTAGATGCGATTTCATGTTACTTGTGGTACTTCTACTAAAATGGAACAATCTGGCCTCCGAAACCTAGTTTTAGAGCATAACCACAAGTTCACATATATAAGTAAGGCAATCAGAATTATAATGTTACAAGAGATCTGGAAGGTCATGGAGACAACAACAGCTCTGTTTTCCAGGCACCTAACTCAGCCAAAATAGATGAGAGCTAGAAAAGGAATGGAATTAGATTGTTGCCTTTGGGATGCTTTCCATCATTAACTTCTATCCTTTTTGGGAGCACTGGGTACCAGTTTGTTAGGGAAAATATAACTTTTGGATCTTAGGGCTTTAATTAAGTCTTCTATTTTTTTTCCAATTGTACCTAAAGGACACTTGGAACTAAAGTAGTTAAAGATATGCTCTTGGTTGAGGTTATATCACTGAGCTTAGGTTTCAGCATATTTTCTGTCTAGGAAATAGAGTTTATCAGCAAAGAATGACATGGTGAGGCTTAGCACAGTAGCTTGATGTTTTGGGAATGAACATTGGCATTCTAGTTACATAGACCTGGGTTAAAATTACATATTTGCCTTTGACTAATTGGGCAGCATGTGGCAAGCTACCAGCCTCTTAAAGTCTCAGTTTTCTCGACTGTGAATGGAGATGTTAATACCAACCTTGGTCATTGAGCGTATTAATGAAATAAGATATTTAAAAGTAGCATGCTTTTAATAAATGTTAAGATCTGCTAAGTATTTTTTAAAAGCATATTTGTGGCAATGTTTGTGCCATAAGTAAAGTTAAATTGTAGTAATCAACAACTTGGTTGGAGTTTGGATATGGGCCATTCATTGAGAATTCAGGAATATATTTTACAAAGAGAACAAAGGAACATGAGTCATAGTGCTTTCTGTCAGACAGTCCCAATGATAGTAAAGTAGGGACCGATCAGGAAGCTTTCTGATATAGCATGCAAAAGCAATTTCACTCACAAGGAAGGTATCAGTGTGCCTAATCTTGGTCTCCTTTTCTATAATAATCATTTGTGAAGGATTAGGATTGCTATTTGCAGTGCCCCTGAGTTCTGTATCTTTGTTGCAATTTACTGGCACTGAGAAAGGAAACAAACACTCTTTAGGTCTGGTCAAAATGCCTAACATGGTGCTTGACCAAGTATTCTATTTCAGTGAATAATGAGAGCCATTTTACAACAGGTAATTGAGACAAAGAACAGTTAAGTGGCTTATCCAAGGATTAACACAGAAACTGTGGCCCTGTCCCTCCTGGAACCTAGTCTCCTGCCTTAGTTTCTTAACACAGATCCCTCCCTCCCTCCCTTTCCAGTCTCTTATCTCTTGCCTCATGCATATCATGCTGTATAAAGTAAAGGGACTTCCTTTCTCCTCACCAACTGGTGATTAGCTTCTACCTAAATTAGGAGAGTAGGTTAAAAAAGCAGTGAGAATGTTATATGGCAATTCAAAGTATAGTGTTTTGTTCAGGATTTCATGGTTGTTGAAATTACAACAAATAAGGAGGACCCGTTTTTGTCTATATAATCAGAGAAGAGGTTGAACAAAGGGGCCTAGTTGAGGGTATGGAGAAAGATGGGTGTCATGGCATGGATTTTATAGGTATTGACTTTGAAGAAAAGCGCAGTAACAGTGATATGTGGATATTGGTATAGGGGGTGTATCTCATTCTACAGCCTTGAATTCTTGGATCTGACTACATTTCTCAGGGATGTGGCATTGATTAAAGTGAGTTATTCCAATAGAGCCATAGGGTAGGACTAATGTACATTAATAAAGCTGTGTATAGAGATCCTCTCTCTGAAAATACAGACATCCTCTGTCTCTAGAAAGCTGGCCTGTTTTTGAACTCCTCACTGTGCCCCAATTGTTGCAGAAGTAATTTGGAAACCCCAGCGGAAATACATAAACAGGGTCTATTACACAGTGGGCCTAAACAAGTTGGAGAGGTATAATTTCACATGCAATGGCAGGTTATTTGACTGTTTTTGTCTTTTCCTCTTCTTTTGCTTCCTGTCTACTTTTGAGTCACTGCAGCAGCTCTTTTTTTCCTTTTTTTTCCTTTGTAAAACTTTTCTTAAAAATGAAGTATAGTGGACACACAGTGTTGCCTCAGTTTCAATTATACAACATAGTGATTCAACTTCTTTATATGTTAGGCTGGGCTTATCACAACTGTAGCTACCATCAGTCACCATACAATATTATTACAATATCAATGAGTAGATTCCCTATCCTGTACCTTCCATCACCATACTTATTCATTCTGTAACTAGAAGCCTCTATCTTCCACTCCCCTTCATCCATTTGACCAAACACCCCCCTCCTCCTCTCTGGCAACCATTACTTTGTTCTCCATATTTATAGGTCTGATTCTGGTTTTTTAAAAATTTGTTTTGCTTTTTAGATTCCACATATGAGTGAAATCGTATAGTATTTGTCTTTCTATGACTAACTTCTTTCACTTAGCGTTATAACATCCAGTTGTTGCAAATGGCAAGATCTTTCTTTTTTATGGCTATGCAATATTCTGTTGCAAATATATACTGCATCTTCTTTATCCATTCATCCATCGATAGGCCTTTAGTTTATCTCCACATATTGCTATTGTAAGTAATGCTGGAGAAAACACATGGGTGCATATATCTTTTTGAATTAGTGTTTTCATTTTCTTCTGATATATACCCAGAAGTGGAATTGCTAGATAAAATGATAGTTCTATTTTTAGCTTCTTGAGGAACCTCCATTTGTTTTCCATAGTGGCTGCATGAAATTACATTTCTACCAGCAGTGTATGAGGAGTCTTTTTTTTCCCCACATCCTTGCCAGCACTTTTTATTTCTCATCTTTTTGATAATAGTCACTCTGACAGGTGTAAAGTGATATCTCACTGTGGCTTTGATTTGTTTCTCCTTGATGAATAGGTCTGTTTACAATCTTTTTCATGTGCCTCTTGGCCATCTGATTTCTTTGGAAAAATCTCTATTCAGATCCTCTATTTTTATTTATTTGTAAAACATATTTATTTATTAGTTTATTTGCTTATTTAGAGAGAGTGAGAATGGGGGGAGGGGCAGAAGGAGAGGGAGAAAGACTTGGAAGCAGACTCCCTGTTCAGCATGGAGCCTGACTTGGGGCTTGATCTCATGATCCTGAGATCAAGACCTGAGCCGAAATCAAGAGTTGGAAGCTTATTTCCTGTCCTGTTAATTTTGGCCATTCTGACTGGTGTAAAGTTATACCTCAATGTGGTTTTGATTTGAATTTCCCTGATAGCTAATGATGACAAACATTTTTTCATGTTTCTCTTAGCCATTTGTATATCCTCTATGGAGAAGTGTCTGTTCATTTCTCCTGCCCATTTTTTGATGTGATCATCTTTGCTTTGGTTGTTAAGTTTGAGGAGTTCTTTATAGATCTTGGATATCAGCCCTTTGTCTGTAGTGTCATTTGTGAATACCTTCTCCCATTCCGTGGGTGGCCTCTTTGTTTTGTTGACTGTTTCCTTTGCAGGAGCTTTTTATTTTGATGAAGTCCCAAAAGTTCATTTTTGCTTTGTTTTCTTTGCCTTTGGAGATGTGTCTTGAAAGAAGTTGCTGTGGCCGATGTCAAAAAGGTTACTGCCTATGTTCTTCTCTAGGATTTTGATAGATTCCTGCCTCACATTGAGGTCTTTCATCCATTTTATGTTTATCTTTGTGTGTGGTATAAGATAATGGTCGAGTTTCATTCTTATTTAGTTGTTGCCGCCAGTGGACCAACCTCAGCAGAGATGTGGGTCCCGAACCACGGGATATCTGGAGGGCAAAATAATGACACGGACACGGAAATCTGATGCAAGCTGACAGACCCGAGGTCAGTCAGGAGAGATTTATGAAGCAGGCTCAGGCTTATGCTCTGGCTTTTTAGCATTGGCTTTCCAGCTCTAGCTCTCTAGCTCTGGCTTTGGCTCTGAGCTTGCTCTGCTTCTTGCTCTGCTTCTGTCTCTCTTGCTCTCTGTCACTTCTCTTTCTGCTGCTTTCTTTGCTTCTCTGTTTCTGTCTCTCTTTGCTTCTTGTTTCTCGCCTCCTTCCCTTCTGTCTCTCTTTGCAGGCTCTCTTGCCTTTTTCCCTGCCTTTTCCTTTGCCTCTGTCTCTGCCTTTGTCTCTCTTGACTGACAAGGGCCCCAGTCTTTTATTATTCAAAAGTGAGGAAGTTGGGTGGTGCAGTTAGGTTAAAGTTAAACAAAGTGATTCATAGCAGGCAGAGTCAAGCCTTTCTAAGAAACCAGCCTTTACCATTAAAAGGGAAGTTTGTGAATAAACTCAGTTTGATAGTTGAGCAGGAAGAACAAAAGGCAAGTAAAGATGGTGTTGATGACCGCGACATTAGCATAACTCCAGATTCTTGGTGGTGAAAGCCCAGAAGGACTTTAATTCACATTCACAGGTACCTCCACCAAAGTTTCCGGTGGCTTGGGCATGGCAGGAGGGGCGGATCATGCAGGGTCCCCGACATTTAGTGTTGGAGAGGCTGTGGAGACATTTAGTGTTGGAGAGGCTGTGGAGAAAGGGGAAACGTCTTACATTATTGGTGGGAATGCAAGTTGGTGCAGCCACTTTGGAAAACAGTGTGGAGATTCCTTAAAACATTAAAAATAGATCTACCATATGACCCTGCAATTGCACTACTGGGTATTTACCCCAAAGATACAGATGTAGTGAAAAGAAGGGCCGTATGTACCCCAATATTCATTGTAGCAATGGCTAAGAATATAGCCCAATTCCATTTCTGTGGAAACAGCTAAGGTGCCCTTCAACAGACAAATGGATAATGAAGATATAATCCATATATACAATGGAATATTACACCTCCATTAGAAAGGACGAATACCCAACTTTTGTAGCAACATGGACTGGTATGGAGGAGATTATGCTGAGTGAAATAATCCAAGCAGGGAAAGCCAAATATCATATGGTTTCACTTACTTGTGGAGCATAAGGAGTAACATGGAGGACAGTAGGAGAAAGAAAGGAAATGTGAATTTGGGTAAATCAGGGAGGGAGATGAAGCATGAGAGACTTTGGATTCTGAAACAAACTGAGGGTTTTGAAAGGGGGGGGTGGGCGAGCCTGTTAGTGGGTATTGAGGGCTCGTATTGCATGGAGCACTGGGTGTGGGGCATATACAATGAATCTTGGAACACTGAAAAAATAAAAGAATGTATTAAAAGAAAAGAGTTGGGAGCTTAAATGACTGCATCACCTAGGTGCTCTAACTAAGGTCCTCTATTTTTAAATAAAATTTTTTTTTTTGCTATTGAGTTATATAAATTCATTATATGTTTTAGGTATTAACCCCTTATCATTTGCAAATATCTTCTTGCATTCAGTAGGCTGGGTTTTTTTGTTGTTGTTGTTGGTTTTGTTCATGTTTTTCTTTATTGTGCAAAAGCTTTTTCTTTTTCATGTAGTCCTAATAGTTTGTTTTTCCTTTTGTTTCCCCTGCCTTAGGAGATGTATCTAGAAAAATTTTGCCAGGGCTGATGTCAGATAAATCACTGCCTGGGTTCTTTTTGAGGATTTTTATGGTTTGGGGTTTCACATTTAGGTCTTTAATCCATGGTGAGTTTATTTTTGTTGGTGGTGTTAAAAGATGGTCCAGTTTCATTCTTTAACCTGTAACTGTTCTGTTTTGCTAGCACCAATTATTGAAGAGACTGTCTTTTCCCCATTGCTTATTCTTGGCTCCTTCATCATAGATTAATTGACCACAGAATTATGGCTTCCTTCTGGGCTCTGTAGTCTGTTCTGTTGATCTATATGTCTGGTTTTTTTTTGCCAGTACCATGCTGTTTTGATGACTGCAGCTTTGTAATATAACCTGAAGTCTGGAATTGTGATGTCTCCAGCCTTGTTTTTCTTTTTCAAGATTGCTTTGGCTATTTTTGGGTCTTTTATGGTTCTATACAAATTTTAGTATATTTTTTCTAGTTCTTTGGAAAATGTTGTTGCTATTTTGATAGGGAATGCATTCAATCTGTAGATTGCTTTCAGTAGTATGGAAATTTTAACAATGTTAGAGTTGAGAGGGCTACTGCCGCCAAGGAAGAACTCCAAGAGACGCTCTCATGCAAGCAGTAAGGGGTTTATTTACCAAGCATCCTGGGGCCCTCTGTACGCACAGGAACAGAGGAGCCCCGGGAAGGGGTAAGTTGGGGTTTTTAGACACTGAAGAAAACGCCTAAGGCCATGGAGGGATCACGACACACCCGTTGCAGGAATTTTCTTGATTTAGTACATCATTTACGGGAACTACTTCCTTGTCTTTTACACTTATGCAAACAGTTTCACTGGGGGCTTCACAAGGCGACCCTTGCTTCACAAGGCACTGCTCAAGTACACTCCCTTTCTTATCTCAATAGCTATGCCTGGGTGTTGGAGGCCTAGAGAAGAAACTTTTCAGCCCTTCAACAACATCATTCTTCTAATCCATAAGCATGGAATATTTTTCCATTTGTTTGTGTCATGTTCAATTTCTTCTATCAATGCTTTATAGATTTTAGAGTACAGGCATTTGACCTCTTTAGTTAAGGTTTTGTTTAGGTACTTTATTCCTTCTGGGATAATTGTAAATTGTACTGTTTTCTTAATTTCTCTCTCTGCTACTTTGTTATTAGTGTGCATAAATGCTATAAATTTCTGGCTATTAATTTTTTACCCTGCAACTTTACTAGATTCATTTATTACTTTTAGTCATTTTTTGGTGGAGTCTTTAGGATTTTTTTTTAATATTTTATTTATTTGACAGAGAGAAACACAGCCAGAGAGGGAACACAGCAGGGGGAGTGAGAGAGGGAGAAGCAGGCTTCCCGCCGAGCAGGGAGCTAGGGTTTTCTACATATAGTAGCTTGTCTACAAATAGTGAGGATTTTTATTTCTTCCTTGCCAATTTGGATGCTTTTTATTTCTTTTTCTTATCTGATTGCTATGGCTAGAGCTTTTACTACTGTGTTAATGGTAAGTGGGGACAGTAGACATCCTTGTTTTAATCTTGATCTTTTAGGGGAAAAGCTCTTAGTTTTTCACGATTGAGTATGATGTTAGCTGTGGACTATTTTTTATACGACTTTTATTATTCTCTCTACACCTAGTTTGTAGAGAGAGATTATCATGAATGAATGTTGTACTTTGTGAAATGCTCTTTCTGCCTTTGCTGGGATGATCATGTGACTTTCATCTTTTCTCTTGTTAATATGGTATATTATATGTACTGATTTTGTAGGGAACCACCCTTATAGCCCAAGAGTAAAACCAACTTGATCATGTTGAATGATTTTCCTAATGTATTGTTGGATTTGGTTTGCAAATATTTGGTTGAGGATTTTTACATCTGTGTTCATCAGAGGCATTAACTTGTAGCTTTCTCTTTTTGTAGTGTCTTTATTTGGTTTTGCTGTGCAAAAGCTTTTTGTTTTTCATGTAGTCCTAATAGTTTCTTTTTGATTTTGTTTCCCTTGCATTAGGAGATTTGTCTAGAGAAATATTGCCAGAGCTGATGTCAGGGGAATCACTGCCTGGGTTCTTTTTGAGGATTTTCCTGGTTTTGGGTTTCAAATTTTAGAATATTCTTCAGAGTTGCTGTGTGGTCCAGTAGCATGAAGACTGGCCTAGCATTCTTAGAACCAGGAGTCAAGTCCTAAATCTTTGCTACTCAGATATTAAGTACAGTTTATCCTTTAGAGCCTTGGTTTCTATGTATGTGAGATGGAATCAAGAACATCTGCCCTGTTTACCTCAGGGGTGCTGAGGGGCTCAGTTGCCTAAGCATCTATCTTTGGCTCAGGTCTTGATCCCAGGGTCTGCTTCTTCTTCTCCCTCTGCTCCTCCCCAATCCTGCTTATGCTCTCCCACTCTCTCTCAAATAAATAACTAAAATGTTATAAAAAAGAACACCTACCGTGTTTACCCCTTACGATTATTCTGAGAATTGGGTGCCCGGGTGGCTCAGAGGGTTAAGCCTCTGCCTTCAGCTCAGGTCATGATCTTAGGGTCCTGGGATCAAGTCCCATATCCGGCTCTCTGCTCAGCGGGGAGCCTGCTTCCCCCTCTTTCTCTGCCTGACTCTCTGCCTATTTGTGATCACTCTCTTTGTCAAATAAATAAATAAAATCTTTAAAAAAGACTATTCTGAGAATCAAGTGAAATTATGGCAGTTAGAATACTTTTTCCTTAAGTGCTGTCCACTGATGGGAAATGTTGATTTATTGAGACTTAAAGATTATAGAGCATATCACATATGTATCACATATAATTCCCTGACTTATTTATAAGCCATTAGATCAGTTGCTAATTAGACTAAATAACTTAACAAGAATAAAACTGATCTTACTGTCTCATTGCAGTAATAGCACTATATAGTTAAAAGTCAGTTTTCTTTTTCTTTTTTTTTAAAAAAGATTTTATTTATTTGACAGAGAGAAACACAGCCAGAGAGGGAACACAAGCAAGGGGAGTGAGAAAGGGAGGAGCAGGCTTCCTGCCGATCAGGGAGCCTGATGTGGGACTCGATCCCGGGTCTCTGGGATCATGACCTGAGCCGAAGGCAGTCGCTTAACCAACTGAGCCACCCAGACGCCCCTAAAAGTCAGTTTTCTAATTTCTAATCTCAATGTCTAAAGGTCTTAAATAGCTAAAATAGTTTTCACTGGGCATTCTATTCCATGAAAAAGCGTGTGGTTTCCTACCCCTCATAAATTTAGAGGCAAAAACTAAGAATGTGAAAGTGAAGTAAGAAGGGGTCTAGAAGCAGAACTTTGATATAAAGATTAAGTAATCAAATTTAATTGAATTAAGATTAGGGAATAAACTGAAAATATCTGAAAAACAGGTATAAAGTCTATAAAACATTTTGTTTGGGCTGGCTGATTTTGTGGAGGTATAAACAGTTCTATGTACCTGAACATTTGTTAAGTATATGACAATCTCCAGCTTGATTGATGGTATCATGATGATGAATTTGAGTCATCCAAAATCTCTTTAGAAAGAAGTATTAAATGATAACTTTCCATTAAAATGGTTAAAATGAAGAAAATCAGTGCTTAAGGGTTAAGCCTTATTCAAATTGAAAATTAACTTTCTTTAATGATTCATTCACTATCCAATAATGCTGAATAAATAGGACATTACAAGATTAATATTTTAGTGGTCATTACATTATAAAATTATTTTTATTTTTTTACAGTTGCATACTTTAGTATTATTACACCTAATTTATAGATAGAGGACCTTAACAGGGTACTGTTATGCCAGATTTGTGTCATCATCTAGAGAGGAACACATGGTTCTTATCTTTTCTGGTATGTTGCCAACCTCTATAAATAAAGGACTTCCGTCTAGGTATGATCTCATTTTTCAAACTGCACAATGATCCATTGCGGTACATATTGTTACTGCCATTTTACAGATAAGGCTACTGAGGCTTAAGATAGGATCCATGCAAGCTATCCATAAAAGTGGTAGAACATTAGGTTTACATCTTGTCTTTAGATTGTAAAGCTTTTGTTTTTTTCAAGTCTTTCACATAGTTAGCATCATTATGCTCTGCATTTTGGAACAGTTCTGGAAAGTAGGTAGGGCATATAGGTATCATTGCTTCCATTTTACCATCTGGAGAAATTGAACTGAAAGGTGCCAAGTAACTTCCCCAAGGGTCACATGATGGGTAGAACAAAAATGGGAATATGGCCACCCTCTTTCCTTTGCACTCACCTCAGGTTGCTTGCACCCTTTGTGAAACCTCATTTACTACCCAAAACTGTTGAAGATAGAGATCACTTATTCTGCAGCAGCTTCTGCTTTCAACAAGGCAAGGACTTTGGCATCTTCCAGTTTTCCTGTTGACATCTAGGAAATCCCAGTCATGTACAGGTCTAAAGTCAGTTATATTACTGGAATGTGACTGTGCCGGTATAGAGGAAAAATAAAATAATTTCAGGGACTGTAATAAGTGGAACTGAGTGGAGAGATGATGAATAAGAAATGCGGTATATTTATGTAGGACTTCATTATTTCAAAATAATATGTATTACTTTAATGATTCTGTTTCCATCTCATACAATGTATTTGAAATAGGGTTGTTGTCATCAACCCTGCATAACAGATAAAGAAGCAAAATATCAGGGAGAGAAACAAAACAAGAGAGACTTTGGACACAGAAACAAACTGAGGGACTTGGAGGGAAGGGGGTGGGGGCATGGGAGAGCCTGGTGGTGGGTACTGAGGACACCTATTGCATGGAGCACTAGTTGTGGGGAATGGGCAATGAATCTTGGAACACTGAAAAAAATTAAGTAACAATAAAAATAAAAATAAAGAAGCAAAATAGCTTAAATATACAAAGTCACCCTGCTGTAAATCTGAGACTTGAATCCAGGTCATCTTACTCTGCATTCAGTATCTCATTTCCTCCTTTATTACTTTCCTGCTTCTGCCATCCTTCCAGAGCTTCTGAGATGTGATTGGAGTATTTTGTTGAAGAATTTTTCTTGAGTCTGTGTGGTATAGCTCTCCCCTTTGCTTAAGAAATGTCCCACACATCAAAGTGTGTCTGGTATAGCACCTGACTTCTTAGAGTTCAGAATGCTTCCCCAGTTGAGACTTATCACTGCTTCTTTGCCTTGTGCTCTTGAGCTCGGGATCACACACAAGGAAATAGCCAACTGTTACAGCTCTGAGTGTCTGTGGCACTAGGTCAGTGATAGGGAATTTTCCTTTTTAGAGTTGAAAGACACAGTTAATCTTTGATTTAGTTGTTGAACACTGACCACTCCCCCTTAGATTTCTGCCGATTTAAAACATGAATTATTTCAACATCAACACTTCCAGAAATAACACATGCTTGCACACTTGTGAAAAGGTTGCTTATCTGTAGGGAAGAGAGGCAGTTCTAAAAAAAAAGGCATACAGTTTTTATATTTCACTTGTAGCAAACATTACCCTTCTTGCGAGGAATTCTTCTACCACAAGTTGTGTCTCCCTGATTTGAGTTTTTAAATGTCGTTTTCAATTTATTTGGTGTCTCTCTCTTCTTCAATAAGAATCATTGGATATTCTCTTTTGCTAAACTGTAAGTCATTTGATACTGGTTCTGTACCTGGGCTCTGAGGGTAGTGATGTGAAAACTTCTAAGACCAAGCTCCCTAAGCCATAGATTGCTAAATGAACAGTGTCCTTCTGGAGTCTGTAGACTTGAAACATTTGGTGTCTGTGTTCCTATTCCTATTGAAAACACAGGGACAGTAGGCATCAGGGACTGTATCTTAATTCTCTGTCTTTGGCTTTGTTTCTTTATCATCTTTCCATCTTACCTGCTTATGATTTAGTACTGGCTTGTTCAAGTTCCATCTTCAAGGACACTATCCTTCTTTCCAGGCAGGTTATCAAAACACCGTTGAATATTTACTTCAGGGGCACCTGGGTAGCTCAGTCGTTAAGTGTCTGCCTTTGGCTCAGGTTATGATCCGAGAATCCCAGGATGGAGCCCCTCATCGGGCTCCCTGTGTGGCGGGAAGCCTGCTTCTCTCTCTCTCACTCCCCCTGCTTGTGTTCCTTCTCTAACTGTGTTCTCTCTGCCAAATAAATAAATAACTAAATAAATAAACAAACAAATAAATAAAATCCTCTTTATTTTATATATATATTTATTTTATTTTTTTCCCAAGATTCATTGTTTATGCCCCACACCCTGTGCAATACATGCCCTCAGTACCCACCACCAGGCTCACCCATCCCCTCCAAGACCCTCAGTTTGTTTCTGTGTCCAAAGTCTCTCATGTTTCATCTCCCTCCCCGATTTAACCCACTTTCCATTTCCTTTCCTTCTCCTACTGTCCTCTATATTACTCCTTATGCTCCACAAGTAAGTGAAACCGTATGATACTTGACTTTCTCTGCTTGGCTCATTTCACTCAGCATAATAAATAAATATAACCTTTAAAAAAAGAATATTTACTTCAACTACTCCTATATAATTACAACTCTCTATTAGGAGTTTTGTGGGAACATGCCCCACATTTTGATTTATTTTTCATTTCTATTGAAGTATAATTAATAGACAGTGTTATAGTAGTATTAGATGTACAACATAATAATTCAGCCCTTCTATACATTACTCAGTGCTCATCATAAGTGTACTCTTCAACCCATTTATTTCACCCATCCTCCCATAAACTTCTCTGGCAACAACCAATTTGTTCTCTATATTGAAGAGTCTGGTTTTTTGTCTCTTTTTTCTTAGTTTGTTCATTAGTCTTGTTTCTTGAATTCCATGTATGGCTGAAATCAGAAGGTGTTTGCCTCTTTCTTAGTTATTTCACTAAGCATTATATCTCTAGGTCCATCCAACATCCCCTCCCCACAGTTTTATATTTTAATGTGTGAGTATGTATTGGCCCTTTTCATTATGAAAATATGCAAACCTGTCTTGTAAGCACTCATCTGAATATATCACCAGGGCTTGTTTCTTTGGTTTCTAGTTCTTGGTGTAGCACTACCTATAACTCTTATTGAAATGTTTGAAGAGAACAAAGTCTGTCAACATAAGGTATGCAGCAGGATTTATTTATACCTGGGGTTTAATGATTTGCTTTACTTTGTCTTTGTTTTGAGTCAAAACCCAGGTAAGCATTTTCCCCACATCCTGCAGACTTCCTCATTTTGTTTCCTGGTATCCCCAGCTTGCCAGCTGGCCAGACTTGAAACCTCAAAGACAGCTCGTCTTTCTTCTTTTTTTTTTTCTCTCATGGCCCTCACGTCCAATAAATGGCCAAGTCTGGTAGGTTTATCTCTGGCAGTGTCTTTTGCATTTAACACTACCTTTCCCTTGCTCTTCTTCTGGGGGCATTTCAAATCTTTACAACTTTTTGCCTGAGCAAAAACTGATCCTCACCTGTTTATCCTTTTTTACTCCCTTTAGTTTGTCCTATACTGATACCAGATGAACTGTTCCAATTCAAAGCACCCATCATGCCACTTCCTGTTCAGAAACATTAAGAGGCTTCTCATACTGTGAACTTCCTTAAAAAATAAGTTTGGGGGCACCTGGGCGGCTCAGTGATTAAGCCTCTGCCTTCAGCTCAGGTCATGATCCTGGAGTCCCGGGATCGAGCCCCGCATCGGGCTGCCTGCTCGGCGGGGAGCCTGCTTCTCCTTCTCTCCCTCCTGCTGCTTGTCTTCCCTCCCTGGCTGTGTTTCTCTCTGTCAAATAAATAAAATCTTAAAAAAAATAAGTTTGGTGTGACCTTCAAGATTTTCCAGATTAGGCACCCAGATGTCTTCTCCAGCCTCATTTCCTGCTACATTCATTTGTATCCTTTGTTTTCAAGCTAAATAGGACTCCACACTGTTTTCCAGACCTATGCTCAGCTCCGTACCACCGCAGTCCTTTTTTTCCCTACCTATTCTTTTGCTTTTGCCTCTATCATCTCTCTTTCTTGTAATCCTTCCATCTTACAAGGCCATTGTCAAATCTCATTTTCTTTCTTCTTCCCAGATCCTCCCAACTAAATGTGATTTCTTCCTTATTTGAACTCTTATGGGCCTATCTGTGTATCATGAAGCTTGTATCATTCTTGATATTATAGATATTTAGGTACTCATCTTCACTGCTTCATTGGATATTGTCCTTGAAAGATAACAGTTGTTTCTTAATAATTTTTATATTACTGAATAATAATGAGGCCTAGCGCTTTGCATATATCTGGCTTTCCACAATAATTTGTGAAATTGAATAGAGTTCTCTTTAGTTGTCTTTATTATTTCAGTAGTTTATCTGAAATTTTTCTAGGCCAGGTTCACATGCCACCTTCTCAATTAAAACTAGTACCACCCCCACTGATGATCATTTATGTGTTGTTTATACTGTATTTATAGCCATCTGTCTTGTTATTAAGTTAGCTGTATTTGTGAATATCTCCCCTCCTTTTCTGGGAGAGGGATTGGTTCTGATTCATCTTTGTACATCTCATGACATTAAGTACAGTGGCTAGCTCATAGAAAGATATTTAGTGACTGTTGAATTGAGTAACTATAATTATCCTATAGTTCATATTTTTTCAACTTTTCAAGAAATCTATTCTTATGATCAATCAGCCACATTCATAGAGTGATTAGTATACAGGAAAACTTTTTCTCAATTATTTGAGACCCACTCTAAGAACCTTTCCTTGTCAAAGTCATGAATGAGGAAGTTCCAATATCCACTGGAGTTGATGTGTGTAAGAATAGAAGGTTATGCCATTAAAAAAAAATCTGTGAGTATAATACTAACAATCAGTGATAAGATATATCAGTGAGGATGGTCTACCTCATGCTGCAGTGCCAAACAACCTACCGAAAAATCAATGACTTATAATATAATAACAAATGTTTATTTCTTTATCATGATGCATATCCATGGAAGTTTGTCTGGGTGCCCTGTTTATCATAGATACACATGGACTGAAGCTGATGGAGCTCCTTTTTTTTGCTTGTTTCAATTTTTTAAAAAGTTCCAGTTAACATATAGTGTGACATGGTTTTGGGGGTAGAATTTAGAGATTTATCACTAACATGTAACATCCAGTGCTCATCACAACAAGTACCCTCCTTAATACCCATCACCCATTTACCCCATCCCTCACCCCCTCCCCTCCAGCAACTCTCAGTTTGTTCTCTGTAGTTAAGAATCTCTTATTGTTTGCCTCTGTCTCCTTTTTCTACCTCCTTCTTCTATGGTCATCTGTTTTTGTCTCTTAAATTCCACATGTGAGTGCAATCATGTGGTATTTCTCTTTCTCTGTCTCATTTCACTTAGCATAATACTCTTTAGCCCCATCCATGTTGTTGCAAATGGCAAGGTTTCATTATTTTTGATGTCTGAGTAAGATTCCATTACGTACCACATATTTATCCATTCATCCATCAAAGGACATCGGGGCTCTTTCCATAATTTGGCTATTGTTGATAATGCTGCTATAAGCATTGGGGTGCATGTATCCCTTTGAATCAGTATTTTTGTATTCTTTGGGTAAATACCAAATAGTACAATTGCTGTATCCTAGGGTAGTTCTATTTTTAACTTTCTGAGGAACCTCCATATTGGTTTGGAGAATGGCTGCACCAGTTTGCATTCCTACTGATAGTGCAAGAGGGTTCCCCTTGCTCCACATCCTTGCTAACACCTGTTGTTTCCTGTGTTATTAATTTTAGCCATTATGACAAGTGTGAGGTGTTCTCTCATCAAGGTTTTGATGTGTATCTCTCTGTTGGTGAGTGATGTAGAGCATGTTTTCATATGTCTGGAGCTCCATTTTCATATATGCTTTTCATAATCACTGGAGCAGAGGAAATAATTGAGGGTTTCCTCCATGGCTCTTAGAGCTTCTGCTTGAAATGATACATAGCACTTCTGCTCAGATTACACTGGCCAGAGTAAGTCACCTGGTCAAAGCTGCCTTTAGAGAAGATGGAAAGTGCAACCCTACCAGCTGCCTTGAAGTAGGAATCAGGTATATTTGGTATACAACACTAGTATCTACCATACATAATAAAGGCTTAATGAAAATAATATTATAAAACTTAATCCAGGATACTTAGGGAGGGCAGGGGAGAAGGATAAGGATGTGTTCAGCTCAATCAGAACTTAAGTCCTTCAGAGGTACTTACTGAGCACCTTTTGTATACTAGGCACTGGGATAGGGTGATGAATAAGACTAACATGGTATCTACATTCAGGGAAATAACAATCCAGAGGCAGGCAAAAAATAAGTAAGCAGACTAATAGTGGTAAAAATTGTGATGGGACTACACAAAGGTTGAGAGAATAACAGAGGGAGACTTTCTTTTTTTTAAATTTTTTAAAAGACGTACTTATTTATTTATTTGACAGAGAGATTGAGAGAGAGCACAAGTAGGCAGAGCAGTAGGCAGAGGGAGAGAGAGAAACAGGCTCTCCACTGAGCAGGGAGCCAGATGTGGGGCTTGATCCCAGGACTCTGGGATCCTGACCTGAGCTGAAAGCAGGGGCTTAATAAACTGAGCCATGAAGGTGCCCTGAGACTCTCTTTTGGTAGCACAGTCAGGGAAGGCTTCTTAGAAGAGGTGGCATTTAATTTGGAACTGAATGATAAGAAGGCACCAACCACACAAAGGGGTTAGGAGAACATTGCAGGCAGAGGGAACAGTGCATGCAAAGACTCCGAGGTTGCAAAGAACTTCCTTTCTTCCCCTTCAAGATACTAAAAGGAGAGCAATATGGTTAGAAGGTATTGAATAGTTGCCTGTTCACTCAGAGCCTGTTGGGCAGGTAGGGATATAAAGTGTAAACCCATTAGAGAGTTTAAAACAGGAAGAGTCAAGTGATGTAATTTATATTTTCAGCTTACTCTAGTTGCACCATGGATAATGAGTTCAAGATGGGCAAGAGTGGACAAGGGGAGAGTGGTTAGGTGGTAGGTGCAGTAGGTAAAATGTAAAATGATGATGGCTTAGATGGGGGAGACAGAGAAAAATATATTAGAGAGATATTTAGGAGTTTAAAACAATGGGTTTGGTGATGGATTAGGTATGGAAAATGAGGTAGAGGGAAATATCACAGATATCTGGTTTCTGGATGGATGTTGGGGCCATTCTCTGAGATGGGTATCCTAGAGAGGACCAGTTGTTTAGGAAAATTGGGCATTAGATTACATATATATTGATGAGCCTTCATGACACACGGTCCAGGCATACTGCCTGTAGGTTAGGGCCAGCTCTCTGATACTATGTAAATATGCTCCTCATTTGAGGCAAGGGGACCAGGGCAAGTGACTTCTTCACGAGGCTGATAGCCCTATGCGTTTTCCTTTTCACCATTAAATGCATCACCACTGCAGGAATGGAACACATAGAAAGGGCTGGAGAATATTTTAGCAGGTTTGTAAATTTCAAATGAAAAATGTGTTGGCTTGAAATCTTTGGCAACCATTCCATAGGGTTATTATAGCTGCAGCTGAAATCAATTAATGGAGCAGTAAATAAATCCCAAACATCCAAAGGTCGTGCAAATGTTGGGACACTATGGAAGCGGAAGATCTTTAAGTGGACCTTTCTCTTATTGGGCAGAGGATAACCTGAGGAAAATGCACACAGATGCGGTTGTGAGCAGCTATAAAATTGCCTCCTAAAATACAAGCAAATAAAAGCTAGTAAATGGAGGTACAGAGAAAAGGCAGGAGGCAACATAAGATTGAAGTCAGCTCCAGTTTCTTTGCAGTCTTTTGTGCCCCAGTCTGTTAATTTTCCTGTAGATATTCTGGTCTGGAATAGTTGGTCTTTTAACCTTTCTTCAACTCACTTCCCAACTCTAAGCAAGATCACGAAATTACTTTTTTTATGAATGTTAGAGGATAGAAGAAGCCTGATTTGGGAAGAAACAGTAGCAAGCTAGAGCAGTGCCAAAGGAAAGATGGTAGTGATAAAAGTGAAAAACAAAAACAAAACCCAATCAACTCAGGGAATTAAGAAGGGTTAGCTAGTTAACCTAACAGAGAAAAAAAAAAAAAGCCGAAAGAAACAAAACAGGCTGTGTTGAGGTCACAGTGTGGAGATGAATACAGCTACCAGAGAAACCGCGAGCTTGTAGTGAAATATAATTGACTTCACTGAGCCCTGGGGCAAGGTGGGGGTGGGGGTGAGGGGTATGGAAGCCTGTTTTGTAAACTGCCTGGGAATCCTGTAGCAAATGCATATGGTTCCCACTTAACAGCAAATTTTAAGTTAGAGGTAAAAAAAAGTGGGGGGGGAAGGTTGTTAACTAAACCTTGCTATAATTTTATCTAAATGGAACTTCCATTACAGGTTTAGAGAAGATTAAAAGAAAACTGAGTGAACTGTACTGGAGGCTGTTTCAACATAACTCTTGTTTCCAAGGCAAGACCTACTCACAATGGGGACATAATTTTCATTAGCCACCCAGAGAAGATTAACAACAGGATCCAGTTATTTGCAGTTTCTTCAAGCCCCACAGTCCAGATAGAATCACAGGCTTCTGGGAGCAAGTTTCCCTAGGAAGGAAGGGAGTGATGGGTAAACTTATAGCCAGTTATTACTGATCAAGGGCTCAAAGAGAAAGACAAGTATTCAGAGTTAATAACTCCCTGGTAGTATAGACATGGGGAGAAGGCATGTGGATTCACTCAGCCTTCACATTCTTTTTTTTTTCTTTCCAAGTTTTAATTTAAATTCCAGTTGGTTAACATACAGTGTAATATTAGTTTTAGGTGTACAATATAGTGATTCATCACTTCCATGCAACACCCGGTTCCTATCACAATAAATGCACTCCTTAATCTCCCTTCACATTTTTTTTTTAGTTTTTATTGTGTTATGTTAGTCACCATAAAATACATCATTAGTTTTTGATGCAGGGTTCCAAGATTCATTGTTTATGTACAACACCCAGTGCTCCATGCAATATGTGCCCTCCTTAATACCTACCACCGGGCTCACCCATTCCCCCAACACCCACCCTCCCCTCTAAAACCGTCAGTTTGTTTCTTGGAGTCCACAGTCTCTCATGGTTCGTCTGCCCCTCGGATTTACCCCCCTAGCCTTCACATTTTCTTTTTAGCCTTCATATTCTTGATGCTTACTGCCTCTATAGGGAAATCCTGCCTTGTTCTGTCTCAGGGAGGAATGGTTTGAAGATACTAACAGCCCTTCCACCCTCAGTAATCTATTGATCTGAATCTTTGCTATACATTCAAAGAAAGGATCCCAGAGTCCTCAGGAATCCTGAAATTGCTTTCATGTAAAGAATATGTAATGAAAGGAAAGACCTCATTTATTTTATTTTATTTTATGATTTTGTTTTATTTTATTTATTTTATCTTATTTTATTTTAAATTCCAGTAAACTTAACGTAGTGTTATATTAGTTTCAGGTGTGCAATATAGTGATTCAACAGTTCTATACTTTACTCGGTGATTATCAAGGTAAGTATACTCTTAATTCCCTTTGTCTTTTTTACTTATCACCCCAGCCATCTGTCCTCTGGCAACCACTAGTTTGTTCTCCATCTTCAAGTATTTGTTGGGGGGAACACTTACCATGATGAGCACTAACTGATGAACAGAACTGTTGAATTACTCTATTATACACCTGAAACTAATATGACACAGTATGTTAACTATTATGGAATTAAAATAAAGACGTTTTTGTCTCTTTTCTTTGTTCATTTATTTTGTTTCCAAAATTCCAATATGAGTGAAATCATATGGTGTTTGTCTCTGTCTGAATGACTTAATTTCACTTAACATTATGCCATCTAGGTACATCCACGTTGTTATAAGTGGCAAGATTTCATTCTATTTTAAGGCTAAATAATATTCCATTATATATATATATATATATATATATATACATATATATATATTTTTTTTCACATTGGAATATATATGGAATATATATGGAAAGATATATAATGGAAAATGGATTATATATATATTCCATTATATATCCATTCCATTGTATATCCATGTATGTATGTGTGTGTATATATATGCCACATCTTCCTTATTCATTTAATGATGGATAGCCACATGGGTTGATTCTATATCTTGGCTATTGTAAATAATTCTGTAAGAAACAAAAGGGGGTTTGAATTCATGTTTTCGTTTTCCCCACTAGAGGAATTATTGGATTATATGGTAATTCTGTCTTAAATATTTGAGGAATCTTCATACTATTTTTTTCCATACTATTTTCTACTGTGGGTCACACCAATTTGCATTCCCAACGACAGTGCACGAGGGTTCCTTTTTACCCACATCCTTGCCAATACCTAACTATTTCCTGTGTTTTTAATTGTAGATATTGTGACAGGTGTAAAATGATATCTCATGGTAGCTTTAATTTACATTTCCTGATGATTAATGTGATGTAGAACATCTTTTATTTTTTTTAATTCTTTTTTATTGTTACTAAATTTTTTTTCCAGTGTTCCAAGATTCATTCACCATTCCCCACACCCAGTGCTCCACGCTTTAGGTGTCCCCAGTACCCACCACCAGGCTCTCCCATCCCTCCACCCCTCTCCCTCTAAGACCCTCAGTTTGTTTCTGTGTCCAAAGTCTCTGTTGTTTCGTTTCCCTCCCTAGATTACCCTAGTTCCCATTTACTTTCCTTCTCCCACTGTCCTCCAGTTTGCCCCTCATGCACCGCAAGTAAGTGAAACCATGCGATAGTTGACTTTCTCTTCTTGGCTTATTTCACTCAGCATAATCTCTTCCAGTCCGGTCCATGTTGCTACAAAAGTTGGATATTCATCCTTTCTGATGGAGGCATAGTATTCCATTGTATATATGTACCACATCTTCTTTATCTATTCATCTGTTGATGGGCATCTTGGCTCTTTCCACAGTTTGGCGATTGTGGCCATTGCTGCCATGAACATTGGTGTACATATGGCCCTTCTTTTCACTACATCCATATCTTTGGGGTAAATGCCCAGTAGTGCAATGGCAGGGTCATAGGGTAGCTCTATCTTTAATTTTTTAAGGAATCTCCACACTATTTTCCAAAGCGGCTGCACCAGTTTACATTCCCACCACCAGTGTTAGAGGGTTCCCCTTTCTCCGCAGCCTCTCCAACACTTGTTTTCTGTCTTGTTAATTTTGGCCATTCTGACTGGTGTAAGGTGGTATCTTAGAGTGGTTTTGATTTGAATTTTCCTGATAACTAGTGACGCTGAACATTTTTTCATGTGTCTGTTGGCCGTTTGTATATCTTCTACGGAGAAGTGCCTCTTCATGTCCCTTGCCCATTTTTTGATGTGTTCATCTTCTTTTTGGGTGTTGAGTTTGAGTTCTTTATAGATCTTGGATACCAGCCCTGTGTCTGTAGTGTCATTTGCAAATATCTTCTCCCATTCTGTGGGTTACCTCTTTGTTTTGTTGATTGTTTCCTTTGCTGTACAGAAGCTTTTTATTTTAATGAAGTCCCAGAAGTTCATTTTTGCTTTTATCTCCTTTGCCTTTGGAGACGTGTCTTGAAAGAAGTTGCTGTGGCCGATGTCAAAGAGGTTACTGCCTATGTTCTCTTCCAGGATTTTGATGGATTCCTGCCTCACGTTGAGGTCTTTCATCCATTTCGAGTTTGCCTTTGTGTGTGGTGTAAGAGAATGGTCTAGTTTCATTCTTGTATATGTAGCTGTCCAATTTTCCCAGCACCATTTATTGAAGAGGCTGTACTTTTTCCACTGGATATTCTTTCCTGCTTTGTCAAAGATGATTTGACCATAGATTTGTGGGTCCATATGTGGGCTCTCCACTCTGTTCCATTGGTCCATTTCTCTGTTTTTGTGCCAGTACCATGCTGTCTTGGTAATCACAGCTTTGTAATAAAGCCTGAAGTCAGGTAATGAGATGCCCCCAGCTTTGCTTTTCTTCTTCAGCAATTCCTTAGCGATTCGGGGTCTTTTTTGGTTCCATATAAATTTTAGTATTGATTGTTCTAATGTTTTGAAGAATGTTGGTGGAATTTTGATCAGAATGGCATTGAAAGTGTAGATGGCTCTGGGCAGTATAGACATTTTGACAATGTTTATTCTTCCGATCCATGAGCATGGAATGCTCTTCCATCTTTTTGTGTCTTCTTCACTTTCTTTCATGAGTGTTCTGTAGTTCCTTGAGTACAGATCCTTGACGTCTTTGGTTAGGTTTATTCCTAAGTATCTTATAGTTTTTGGTGCTATAGTAAACGGAATCGACTCTCTGATTTCCCTTTCTGTTTTATCGTTGTTAGTGTATAAGAATGCAACTGATTTCTGCGCATTGATTTTGTATCCTGCCACATTACCAAATTGTTATATGAGATCTAGTAGTTTGGGGGTAGAGTCTTTTGGGTTTTCCACATAGAGTATCATGTCATCTGCAAAGAGAGAGTTTGACTTCCTCTTTGTCAAGCTGGATACCTTTTATTTCTTTCTGTTGTCTGCTTGCTATTTCTAGGACTTCTAACACTATGTTGAATAGTATTGGTGAGAGTGGTCATCCGTGCCTTGTTCCTGATCTCAGAGGAAAGGCTTTCAGTTTTTCCCCATTGAGGATGATATTCGCTGTGGGTTTTTCGTAGATAGATTTCATGAGGTTGAGAAATGTTCCCTCTATCCCTATACTTTGAAGAGTTTTGATCAGGAACGGATGTTGTACTTTGTCAAATGCCTTTTCTGCATCAACTGAGAGTACCATGTGGTTCTTCTCTCTTCTCTTATTGATTTGTTCTATCACGTTGATTGTTTTGGAAGTGTTGAACCACCCCTGCATCCCTGGGATAAAACCCACCTGGTCATGGTGGATAATCTTTTTAATGTATTGTTGGATCCTGTTAGCAAGGATCTTGTTGAGAATCTTGGCCTCCGTATTCATCAGCAATATTGGTCTGAAGCTCTCCTTTTTGATGGGGTCTTTGTTTGGTTTGGGGATTAGAGTGATGCTGGCTTCATAGAAAGAGTCTGGAAGTTTTCCTTCCGTTTCTATTTTTTGAAAGAGCTTCAGGAGAAAGGGGAGTGGGGGAGGAAGCCCGCAGAGCTGAACCATTGAAAGCAAATACCCCAAAATGAAAGTGCTCTGTGAGTGAGGAATAACAGCAGATTACGGCCTGAATCGGGGCTAGACAGAAATGGGAACACAGCGGAGCACAGGGCAAGGCAAGGAGACTTTAAAAAACATTTTTTTTCCTTTCCCGCCGCTGGCGCCCCCGCACCCCGCGCGCCGCCCCCGTGCACCGCCTCCGCGGCCGGAGCCGCTGCAGCTGCTGCGAAAGCAGCGGGCGTGGATTCTATTTTTACGCCGCTGCCTTTCTTTCCCGTTTCCCTCCACACCATGGGTGGGGCGCCGAACCCCCAGGGAAGGTGTTTTTACAGACTTGCGTAGGACCGGAGAGGCCGCAGGTCCCAGGGCACAAAGTCGCGCGATCCAAAAGGACTTGTGGCTTTGAGGTGGGGGAGTGAAACAACAAACGGGGGCGGGGGCAGAAATCAGTACAACATGTGCACCAGCCTGGCTGTGACAGACTGCCAAACGGGAGGCTGGCAAGAGCCCCTCTCTGTGTAGAGGCTCTCTCTGGGAGGGAGGTCTGGGCGCAGACATCTTGCTCCGACCTGACTTCCTCAGCAGCTGAAAAAAGGACATAAAAGAACAATGCTCCGATACCAGAGAATTGTAACCTGATAACCTGGTTTCCATGGAGACCAGCTTCTAGCAAGGGGGCTGAGAGACTCAGCCCAGGTAGAAGGACTGAAATGGAACAGCAGGCCCCGCCCCCAGAAAGCAAGTCGGAAGCTCAGGAGGACAATATCCCAATGCAAAACCCCAAATCGGGGGAAAGGCAATTTATTAAACTCCTGGCACTGACTACAAGTACCAAAAGCCCTACAACTCATTCATACAGTTTTCCACCTCATTTACTTTTTTATTTATTTATTTATTTATTTATTTATTTATTTATTTATTTATTTATTTTTTTAAGATTTTATTTATTTGACAGAGAGAAACACAGCCAGAGAGGGAACACAAGAAGGGGGAGTGAGAGAGGGAGAAGCAGGCTTCCCGCCGAGCAGGGAGCCCGATGTGGGGCTCGATCCCGGGTCTCCGGGACCATGACCTGAGCCGAAGGCAGTCGCTTAACCAACTGAGCCACCCAGGCGCCCCTCATTTACTTTTTTAAACGTTTTTCTATTTTTACTTTTAAAGCTGCCACTTTAAGCTTAAAAATACATTCTCACGGTTTTTCTTCTTTCAGTTTTTAGCCCCCTTCTTATCACAACGTGATACCCAATACAACACCCCATAACATTTTTTATTTTTTATTTTTTATATGTATATAGTTTTTCTTTTTTACCCTGAAATTTTTTCAGACACTCTCCTGTATTTTCTGCTTTTGTTGTTGCCTCCTTTTTCCCTGTTCGCTCTCTCTCTTTTTCCCTTTCTTCTCTCCTCTTTCCTTTATTCTCTCTTTTACGTGTACATGTAGATACAAGCTTCAAGTCAATCCCACATCAATATTCAATACTACCCCTATATACAACCAATTGTAATCCCCCTATATCTTTTGAAAGTGGGCTCCTCCAACAATAACAACAAGACAAACTCGGGAGTGTCTGAAACGCATTCCTTGCCCACAAGGAGTGTCTGCCCTCACCTTCCCACTCTAGTTTGTCAGTGTGTTTGTGTAATTGTCTTTGGTTTTATATTATATAAATACTGGTCTTGGGGATCATATAGGTTGGGCTTCGGTTTTTGATCTCTTCATTTACCCTTGCTAGCCCTTTTCTTTACCCTGTAACAGTTCTCTACCATATAAATCAAACCACCGGGCCCTGCTCTGGCAGGGGTGTCTTTTCTTGCTTCCTCTCTTCCGTTTTCTTTTTTCTTTCTCCTCCCTTTTCGGTGGTGACCTCTGGTTGCTCCAAAACCTTCCAACAACCAATCCACCTAGATAGTGGCTGATATATTTAGCCATACACCCCCTCAGCCACTCCTCACCACAATGACTCGGAGAAGGAACACCCAACAGAAGAAGAACCCCGAGACTGCAACCTCGGTCACAGAATTACTGGGAATGAACATAAACAATATGACAGAAATGGAATTCAGGGAAGCAATAGTCCAAGCAATAGTTAATTTAGAAAAGAACATTAGTCTCAAAGTGGAAGCCATAGCAACAGAAGTGAAAGCTGAGGTTAGAAAGGCCTTAGATGAGATGCAATCTAATTTAAATATGCTAACAGCCAGAGTAAGTGAAGCTGAAGATCGTATCAGTTATTTAGAAGACAGATGGAATAAGAAGGAGGAGCAAGAGAAGTGTTGGAGCAAACAACTAAAATCCCAAGAAAACAGAATAAGGGAAATGAATGATGCTATGAAACGCTCCAATATCAGAATTATTGGAATCCCTGAAGGAATTGAGAGATAGAGAAGTCTAGAAAATATTGTTCAACAAACCATGGATGAAAATTTCACAACTCTGAGGAATGAAACTAAGGTTCATGTCCTAGAAGTAGAGAGGACACCCCGCAAGATCAATGAGGCCAGAAAATCTTCCAGGCACATAATAGTAAAATTCTTGAATCATAAAACCAAAGAATATATCTTAAGGGCAGCTAGGAGAAAGCGATCCCTCACCTACAGAGGGAGGACCATCAGAATAACGTCAGACCTTTCCACAGAAACCTGGCAAGCCAGAAAGGGCTGGCAAGACATATTCAGGAAGTTACATGACAAAAATATGCAACCAAGGATAATGTATCCAGCAAGGTTGGCTTTCAAAATGGAAGGAGAAATAAAGAGCTTCCAAGACCGCCAAGGTCTAAAAGATTATGCAACCACCAATCCAGCACTACAAGAAATACTAAGAGGGGTTCTTTAGAGGAGAAACGAACCCAAGAGTGACACAAAACAGAAATATACAGAAGTAACTTATAGAAGCATGAACACCATAGGCAACATGATGTCAATACAAACATATCTATCAATAATCACCCTCAATGTGAATGGCCTAAATGCTCCAATTAAAAGACACAGGGTTGCAGACTGGATAAAACGACAGGACCCATCCATATGCTGTCTACAAGAGACTCATCTCGAATCGAAAGACACTTACAGATTGAAAGTGAGGGGATGGAAGACCATCTTTCATGCCAATGGACCCCAAAAGAAAGCCGGGGTAGCGATTCTCATATTAGACAAATTGGATTTTAGTCTAAAGACTGTAGTCAAAGACACAGAAGGACACTACATCATTCTTAAAGGGTCTATATATCAAGAAGATCTAACAGTTGTAAATATTTATGCCCCTAACATGGGAGCAGCCAACTACATAAGCCAATTGTTAAACAAAATAAAAAATCATATTGATGCAAATACACTAATCATCAGAGATCTTAACACACCACTCTCAGCAATGGACAGATCATCTAAACAGAAAATCAACAAAGAATCAAGAGCCTTGAATGACACATTGGACCAGCTGGACCTCATAGATATATTCAGAACATTTCACCCTAAAACAGCAGAATACTCATTCTTCTCGAGTGCACATGGAACTTTCTCCGGAATGGACCACATACTAGGTCACAAATCAGGGCTCAACCGATACCAGAAGATTAAAATTATTCCCTGCATTTTCTCTGACCACTCAATCACCATAAAAAGTTCAGGAGAAAATCAAACACTTGGAAGCTAAAGACGAGCCTACTCAGGAATATGTGGATCAACGAAGAAATCAAAGAAGAACTGAAACACTTCATGGAAACCAATGAGAATGAAGATACATCGATCCAAAACCTATGGGATAGAGCAAAGGCCGTCCTAACAGGGAAATTCATAGCCATCCAAGCCTCACTCCAAAAAATTGAAAAATCCCGAATACACCAACTCTCATTACACCTTAAAGAACTGGAAAATCAAGAAAAAATTAAACCAACCGCCCACACAAGGTGGGAAATAATAAGGATTAGAGCAGAGATGAATGAATCAGAAACTAGAGATACAGTAGAACGTATCAATGAAACTAGAAGGTGGTTCTTTGAAAGAATCAATTAGATCGATAAACCACTGGCCAAACTAACCCAAAAGAAAAGGGAGAAGACCCAAATTAACAAAATCATGAATGAAAGGGGAGAGATCACGACTAACACCAAGGAAATAGAAACAATCATCAAAAATTACTATCAACAATTATATGCCAATATGTTTAACAACCTAGAAGAAATGTATACATTCCTAGAAACCTATAATCTTCCAAGACTGAAACAGGAAGACATTGACGATCTGAATAGACCTATGTCTAGTAATGAGATTGAAGCAGTGATCAAAAACCTCCCCCAAAACAAGAGTCCAGGCCCAGACGTATACCCTGGGGAATTCTACTAAACATTCATAGAACATCTTTTATGTACTTATTGGCCATTTGTATGTGTTCTTTGGAAAATATCCATTCTAGTTTTTTGCCCAATATTTAATCAGATGATGATGATGATGATGTTGATAATGATGATTTTGGTTTGGGCTTGCATAAGCTCTTTATATATTTTGGATATTAACCCCTTATCAGATATATCATTTACAGATATCTTCTTGCATCAGTAAGAAGGTTTTTTTTGTTTTGTTGATTTTTTTTGCCATGCAAAAGCTTTTTGTTTTTCATGTATTCCTAACAGTTTCTTTTTGCTTTTGTTTCCCTTGCCTTAGGAGCTGTATTTAAAAAAATGTTGCCAGGCTTGATGTCAGGGAAATCAATGCCTGGGTTGTTTTTGAAGATTTTTATGGTTTTGGGTTTTGCATTTACGTCTTTAATTCATTGTGAGTTTATTTTTGATCATGGTGTTTAAAGATGGTCCAGTTTCATTTTTCAACCTGTAACTTCCATTTTTCCAGCACCAATTATTGAAGAGACTGTGTTTTCACCATTGTTTATTCTCCTTTGTCATAGATTAAGTGACCACAGAACCATGGCTTCTTTCTGGGCTCTGTGTTCTGTTCTATTGAACTATGTGTCTGTTTTGCACCAGTACCATGCTGTTTTGATGACTACAGCTTTGTAATATAACCTGAAATCTGGAGTTGTGATGTCTCCAGCCTTGTTTTTCTTTTTCAAGTTTGCTTTGGTTCTTTGGGGTCTTTTGTGGTTCCATACAAATTTCAGTATTATTTGTTCTGGTTCTATGAAAAATGTTGTTGGTATTTGGTAGTGATTGCATTAAATCTGTAGTAGGTTTTGGGCTTTGTTTCTTCTTTTACTAGCTACTTTATTTTAGTAGCTGTTTTAGTAACTACTTTAGATTTTTCTTGCTTCGTGATGTAGGCTTGAATTGGTATAACATTCCCTCTTAAACAGCTTTTGCTGTACTCAAAAGCTTTTGGAGTGTTGTTTTTTCATCTTCAGTAGTCTCCATGTAATCATGTAATTTTCATTTCCTCTTTGATCTTGGTTGACCCATTCATGGACTAGTAACATGCTATTTGGCCTCCACGTATTTGTCTTCTTTCCAGGGTTTTTTTGAGTGATTTATTTTTTTAGTTACTTATCATTGTGGTCAGAAAGGATGCATAAAATAATTTCAATCTTTTTGTATTTATTGAGGCTTGTTTTGTGTCCTAACATGTAACCTATTCTGGAGAATATTTCATGTATGCTTGAAAAGAATGTGTATTTTACTGTTTTAGATAAAATGTTCTGAATATATTTGGTAGGTCCACCTGTTCCAATATGTCATTTAAAGCCACTTGTTGGTTTTCTGTCTGGATGATCTGCCCATTGATATAAGTGGGGTGTCACTATTGTTATATTACTGTTAATTTCTTCCTTTATGTCTGTAAATAGTTGCTTGATGTATTTAGGTGCTCCCATGTTGGGTGCATAAATATTTACAATTGTTATATTCACTTATGGGATTGTTCCCTTTGTCATTATGTAGTGACCTTCTTTGTTGCTGTTACAGTCTTTGTTTTGAAGTCTAGTTTGTCTGATACAAGTATTGCTACCTGAGCTTTTCTCTTGCTTCCATTTGAATGGTAAATACTTTTCTATCCCATTACCCTTTCAGTCTGCATATATGCTTAGGTCTGAAGTGAATCTATTGTAGGCAGCATATAGATGGGTCTTCCTTTTTCATCTAGTCAGTCACCTTGCTTCTTTTAATTGGAGCGTTTAGTACATTTAAATTAAATGTCGTTATTGATAGGTATGTACGTATTTCCATTTTGTTATTTCTTTTACAATTGTTTTTGCAGTTCTTCTGTTTCTCTCTTCTCTTGCTTTCTTCACTTGTGGTTTAAAGGCTTTCATTAGTGATATGCTTGAATTTTTTTCTCTTTATTTTTGGTGTATCCAGTACTTATTTTTGATTTGTGGTTACTATTAGGTTCATATAGAACATCTTATGCATATAGTGGTCTGTATTAATTTGATGGTTGCTTAAGTTTGAACCCATTCCTAAAGCACTAAATTTTTAGTCCCTAACACCTATTATGTGTATAATGTTATACTTTACATTCTTTGACTTTGTGAATCCCTTGATTGATTTTTATAGATAAAATTGATTTTACTGTTTTTGTGCTTTAACCTCTGTACTGGCTTTATAAGTGATTAATCTACCACATTTATTATGTTTGTATACAACTGTATAATTTTTCCCTTCCTAATTTTCTTATACCTGATTATGGTCTTCTCTTTGCATTCAAAGAATTATTTTTAATGTTTATCATAAGGCTGGGTCAGTGGTGAGAAACTCCCTTAGCTTTTGTTTGTCTGGGAAACTTCTATTCTAAATGATAGCCTTGCTGGAAAGATTATACTTGGGTACAGATTTTTCCCTTCCAGCACTTAGAATGTATCATGCCACTCTTCTGGTTTGCAAAATTTGTGCTGCAAAATCTGCTGATAGCCTGATGGAATTTTCCTTGTATGTAACTGTTTTCTTTTCTCTGGCTGCTTCTAAAATTCTGTTTGTATCACTGGGGTACCTGGGCGGCCTAGTCAGTTAAGCTTCTGCCTCTGGCTCAGGTCATGATCCCAGGGTGCTGGGATGGAGCCCCACATCAGGCTCCCTGCTTAGCAGGGACTCTGCTTCTCCCTCTCCTTTTGCCCCTCCCCCTGCTCATGCTCTCTCTCACTCAAATAAATAAAAATATTTTTAAAAATTATCTTTATATCACTCCTTTTGGCCACTTTAATTATTATGTGTCTTGGTGTACCTCCTTGGACTCATTATTCCGTAGTTTCTCTGTGCCTCCTGGATCTAGATGTCTGTTTCCTTTCCTAGACTAAGGTTGTTTTTAGCTATTATTTCGTCATATAAGTTATCTACACCCTTTTATCTCTTGTCTTCTAGGATCCTTGTAAGTGAATATTACTCTTTGATGATATCCCTGAGTTCCCTTAACCTATTCTCATCTTTTATTACTCTTTTTTTTTATTTGCTGTTCAATCTTTATTGCTTTCCATTACTATCTTCCAGTTTGCTGACCCATTCTCTTGCCTTTTCTAATCTATTGATTCCCTCTAATACATTTTAGGAGGATTTATCTACTTGAGAGAGAGAGAGAGAGAGAGAGTAGGGGGTGAGGGGCAGAGGGAGGAGAGAGAGAATCTTAAGCAGACTTATCACTGAGCATAGAGCCCGATGCGGGGTCGATCTCATGACCCTGAGATCATGGCCTAAGCCGAAACCAAAAGTTTGACACTTAACCAACTGAGGCACCCAGGTGCCCTGATTTCCTTTAATATATTTTTAATTTTAGTTATCGAGTTCTTCATCTCTGGTTCTTTTAAAATTTTCTATCTCTTTGTTGAAAGTCTTACTGAGATCCTCTGCTCTTTGGCAAGTCCAAAGAGTATCTTTCTGACCCTTCATGTAAATTCTTAATCAGGCGTATTGCTTATCTCCATTAAGTTTAGTTCTTCTTCTGTTGTTTTGCTGTTCTTTTACTTGGGACATATTCCTCTGCCTCTTATTTTGTCCAACTCTCTATATTTGTTTCTATGTATTAGGAAAATCAGCTAAGTCTCTTGATCTTGAAAGTAGTGGACTTAGGAGGAGGAGGTCTTGCAGTGCACTGTTGTGTGATGCCCCCTGTTTACTAGAACCAGGCACTTCAGGGGTGTCTCTTATGTATATTGTGTATGCCCTTCTGTTGTGGCTGATCTGTGTTTGCCTTCAGTCCAGATGGCTGTAGTCACTCACTTTGCCCATAGTGGGCAGAATTTGGTCCCTGTATTGTTAAAGGGCCAGTCTGCAGCTGCCATGGGTTTTTAGTTGGGCAATATCAGCAGTCAGACCAGATGCCTATTCTCATCCCATTTGCTGAGGCTGCAATACCACTGAACTACAGGACACTCTCCCTGTGTTCTGTTCTGAGATGTTTTTGTTGGTAGATGGGTCCTGCAGTTTAACCCAATGTCTGTCCCTAGTCCATTTGTTAGATATAATAGCACTGACTTGCAGGGTGCTCTTTCTGCCTTGCCCTTTGAGAGAATACTGTTGGTGGGTCAGGCTGGCAGTCAGACCAGGTGCTTGTGCCCAGTCTGTCTGCTGGGCCACAGTGACTTTGAACTAAGGGCTCTCTCCCTGTGGTATGCCTCGAGAGGCTTTTATTGGTGGGTACAGGCCAGGAGTCAGATCAGATATCTGCCCCTAGTCCATCTGCTGGGGTTGCAGTTGAACTGGTGTATGCAGTTATCTTCCCCTTTTTCTAAAGCACTTTGGAGTGGCTTCAGTCCCTGCTGGGGCTGAGACATGGCAGGAACCATTTTACAGGGACTCTTGCTGAGTGTGGTGAATTGGATGGGGTGGATCTCCAGAAGACACTAGAGGTGGGGCAGGGGGTGTTAGCAAGTTAGGTGGTGGGTATTAGTGCTAGTTCCTGTAAGTGTCCAGCGATCTAGGCTGGTGGAGTGGGTGGTGAAAAATGGTACTTGCTAGCTCTTTTGTTCTTGAAGTCTCCTAAAGATCCCTGCCCTTCCAAAACATGTTCTAAGTTTAGTAAGTGAATCTCCTTCACATATACCCTAGACACCTTTCAAACTGTGGTTTCAATGCCATATCTCAGCAGGGTTGTATGTTATGCTGGCTCCTTAAGGGCTGGGACTGTTTCATGTCACCCTCTAGCTTTCCCAGAGCTAAGCCAGCTGATTTTTATATTTTGTTTTTTTAAGATTTTATTTATGTATTTGACAGAGAGAACGAGAGCAAGAGCGAGAGCGAGAGAGGAAATAGGAGCTGCAGGAGGGGCAGAGGGAGAAGCAGGCCTCCTGCTGAGCAGGGAGCCCAATGCAGAGCTCCATCCCAGGACCCTGGGATCATGACCCGAGCCTAAGGCAGATGCTTAATTACTGAGCCATCCAGGCTCCCCAAGCCTGCTGATTTTAAAGTGTTAAGTGGGTGTTAAGCCCCACAGATTATTAAATCAAAACAAAACAAAACAAAACAAAACAAAACAAAACAAAACCTCTTGAATTTAAGCCCCACTGTTTTTCAAAGCCAAATGTTATCAGGACTTGTCTCTCCACTGCAGGTAACCCTTGTCTGGTGTGACTGCTGTGGGGTCTGTTCCTCTCCCTTTTCTGTGCTTCTGGTGTCCCTCCCATTTGTGGGAGTTTGGTTCTTGACTGCATGTCCTCCCCTCTTATCCTTCTTAATGTGGGCCCCTCTCTGTGATTAACTGTAGAAAGTCTATTCTGTTAGTCTTTGGGTTATTTGCTGGGTTAGTTGCACTGATGTGGCTGTTATCTAGGTGTGTTCATGGGATGAGGTGAGCATCAGATCCTCCTGGTCTTCCATCTCCCAAGAATTCTCAGAAAGACCACATTAAAATGGCAATAGAAAAAATATATCTAAAAGTAGACTTAATAAACAATAAGTAAGTTCTACACGAATGAAAAAATATTACTGAGGAACATGAAAGAATATTTAGACTAATAGAAAGGCATGGCATATTCCTAAGTGGAAAAATAATATAAAATATATTAATTTACTTAAGACTTATGTAAACAGTAGGATAAATTAGACTCAGGTCAAGTAGAGATACATTTTTTTTTTTGTTAAGCTGGATGTAAAATTAATAGGTGAAAACAAGAAGGCATGAAAACCCAGAGAAATTTGGAAAAGGGAAATAATTAAGGGAGATTAGTTTTTTTAAAAGACTTTATTTATTTATTTGACAGAGAGAAACACAGCTAGAGAGGGAACACAAGCAGGGGGAGTGAGAGAGGGAGAAGCAGGCTTCCGGCCGAGCAGAGAGTCCGATGTGGGACTCGATCCTGGCACTCCGGGATCATGACCTGAGCTGAAGGCAGTCGCTTAACCAACTGAGCCACCCAGGCGTCCCGAAAGATTACATACTTTAACTGAGGAATTCTAATTCTTTGGGTTTATTCTATTTATATATCCAATATATCCATACATGTGCAAAAAGATACATGTACAAATGTGATCTACATTGCCACTGGAACAAATGACCACAAATTTAGTGGCTTAAAACAATACAAATTTATTCTCTTACAGTTCTGTGGGTCCTAAGTTTAAAATCAATTTCATGGGGCAAGTCAAGGCATGACTAGGGCTGGTTCTTTTTGGAGGCTCTGAGGGAAAAATTTGTTTTCTTGCCTTTTTTAGCTTCTAGTGGTTGCCTCAATTTTTTGGTTTGTGGGCCCTCCCTCCATTTTTAAAGTATATCTCTCCTGGTGTGGAGAAAGGGGAACCCTCTTATACTGTTGGTAGGAATGCAAGCTGGTAGAGCTATTTTGGAAAACAATATGGCGGTTTCTCAAAAAATTAAAAATAGAGCTACCCTATGACCCAGTAATTGCACTATTGGGTATTTACCCCAAAGATACAGATGTAGTGAAGGGAAGGGACATAAACACCTCAGTGTTCATAGCAGCAGTGTCCACGATAGCCAAACTGTGGAAGGAGCCAAGGCGCCCTTTAACAGATGAATGGATAAAGAAGATGTCATCCTTATATACAATGGAATATTATCCAGCCATCAGAAAACACGAATACCTAACTTCTGCATCAATATGGATGAAACTGGATGGTATTATACTAAGTGAAATAAGTTGAGCAGAGAAAGACAATTATCAAATGGTTTCAGTCATATGTGGCACATAAGGAATAACACGGAAGACATTAAGAGAAGGAAAGGAAAGATGAAGGGGGGAAATTAGAGGAGGGAAAGAACCATGAGAGACTCTAGATTCTGGGAAACAAACTGAGGGTTTCAGAGGGGAGGGGAGTATGGGCCCGGTGATGGGTATTAAGGAGGCCATGTATTGCAGTGAGCACTGGGTGTTATATGCAAATAATGAGTCATGGAACACTACATCAAAAACTAATGAAGTACTGTATGATGACTAACATAACATAATAAAAAAATAAAGTATAGGTCTCCCATCTTTGCTTCTGTTGTCACATAACTGTCTTCTCCCTCTTTAACCCTAATTCCTACATCTCTCTTATAAGGATCCCTGTCATTATACTGGGCCTATCCAGACAGTTGGTCATAATCACCCCATCTCAAAATCCTTAATCATATCTGCAAAGTCCCTTTTGCCAGTAAGGTAATATATTAACAGGTTCTGGGGTTTAAGATATGAACATCTTTGAGGGACCATTAATTAGCCCACCATTGACACTGCATATCCTCTTTCTGGAAGAAGAAACTACTACTGATAATTGCCTCTAGAGAGAGGAACCTGGGGGCTGAGGGTCAAGGGCATGACAAAGGCAATTTCCTGTATGCCCCTTTGAACTTTTTGTGTTTGTATGTCTGTATTGTCTCTTTTAAAAAAGGTGATATATGCCCATTTTAGAGCCTTTAGAAGTTGCAAAAGAGTAAAAGCTAATCCAACCATCCAGACTTAACACTGTTAATATTTTTTCTATATTTCCTATTTTTTTAAATTCAAAGTTATATCTGTAGTAGACAGAATAACGACCCTCAAAGAGGTCCAAGCCATAATCCACAGAACCTGTGAATATATATGCCACACATAGCAAAAGAAACTTTGTAGATGTGATTGAGCATTGTGAGATAGGGAGATAATCCTGGATTATATAGGTTGAGTAATAAATGCATCTGGAGCCAAAGAATGTGCACAGCATTTATCAGCCGAAAAAGGGAAGGACTGAACTCTTGGACTTCTGATCTCTTGAACTATAAGAAAAATGCATTTTAAGATACTGAATTTGTGGTAATTTATTACATTGGCATTAAGAAACTAATGCAAAGTCTTTAAATGATAAGCATTTCCCCACATGCTTTAACTATTTTTGTGAACACTGTAATGGCCCTTTACTTTAATACTGTCACTTGTTTATTTGACTTGTATTCTAGACTGTAAGTTGTACAAGGGCAGGGGTCATTTATGTATTTTTTCCACAGCTTTATTGAGTTGTTATTAACATATCTGCACATTTAAGGTGTCCAGTGTGATGATTTGATACATGTATATATTTTACAATAATAGCCCCAATAAGGTTAGTTAGCACCTCCATTTCCTCATATATTTACCTTTTTTGGGTATGTCGTGATAGCATTTTAGATCTATTAACAACTTTCAAGTATATAATACAGTACTGTTAATTATAATCACCAGGCTGTACACTATATCTTCAGAACTTATGCATCTTAAAGCTGGAAGTTTGTAGCCTTTAACCAAAATCTACTAATTTCCTCCAACCCTTGGTGACCACCACTCTGCTGAGTTCAGCTTTTTTAGATCAATGAACGTGTACAGCTTTTGTCTTTCTGTGTCTTGCTTATTTCACTTAGCGCAGTGCCCTCAATGTTCATCCATATTGCAAAAGGCTGGATTCCCTTCTTTTTTATGGCTGAATATTTCATTTATTAATATTCTATATATAAGCATATATATATATATATATCACATTTATATGTATACCACCTTTTCTTTATCCATGCAACACTTAGGTTGTTTCCATATTTTGGCTATTGTGAATGCAACAAACCTGGGAGTACAGATATCTCTTTGAGATAGTGATTGCATTTCCTTTGGATATATCCCCAGAAGCGGGATGCTAGATCATGTGGTAGCTGTACTTTTAATTTTCTGAGGAACCTCCATACTGTTTTCTATTTTGGCTCCACCAATTTACAATCCCACCAACAGCTCACAAGTTTTCCCATTCCCACCAACAGTTCACAAGGTTTTTCTCCACAAGGTTTTTCTCCATATCCTTGCCAACACTTGTACTTCTTCTTTTTTATAATAGCCATCTTAAAAGTTGTGAGGTGATATTTTACTGTGGTTTTCATTTGCATTACTCTGATGATTAGTGATATTGAGCATATTTTTCATGAACGTGTTGGGCATTTGTATATCTTTTTTGGTAAAATGTCAATTTGGGTTCTTTGACTATGTTTTAATCAGATTACTTGCTTTTTTTGCTATTGAGTTTTTTGAATTCCTTATATATTTTGGATATTAACTTATCAAATGTATGGATTGCAAATATTTTCTCACATTCTATAGTTGTCTCTTCACTCTTAATTATCGCCTTTGCTGTGCAGAAGCTCTTCAGTTTCATGCACTTATATTTGTCTATTCTGCTTTTGTGGCTTGTACTTTTGGTGTCACATCCAAAAAATTCTTGCTAAGACAAATGTCAAAAAGCTTTTCTTCTATGTTTTCTTCTAGTAATTTTATAGTTTTGGGTCTTACATTTAAGTATTTAATCCATTTTGAGCTAATTTCTGTGAATGGTGTAAGATACGGGTCCAATTTCATGCCTTTGGATGTGTATATCCAGTTTTTCCAAAACCATTTATTGAAGAGACCTTTGGTTTCCTATTGAGTATGCTTGGCTCTCTTGTTCAAATATTAGTTGACTATATATATGTGGATTGATTTATGGGCTCTCAGTTCTGTTCCATTAGTCTCTGTGTCTGTTTTTAAACCAGTACCATATTATTTTGATTACTATAGCTATGTAATAAAGTTTGAAATTAGGTATTGTGATGCCTCCAGCTTTGTTCTTTTATCTCAGGATTGCTTTGGCTATTGGTTTTTTATTGTTTCATATGAATTTTAGGATTTTTTTTCTATATCTATAAAAATGCCATTAGAATTTTGATAGGGATTGCATTGCCAAATGGCTTTGGGTAATATGGACATTTTAGCCTTATTAATTATTCCAATACATGAACATGAGCTTTCTTTCTATGAGTTTTGTATGTTCATCAATTTTTATCAATATATATATGATTTTCAGTCTATAGCCCTTTTATCTTCTTTGTTAAATTTATTTCTAAGTATTTTATTATTTCTGATGCTACTGTAAATGTGTTTTTCTTTATTTCTTTTTCAGATTGTTTATTGTTAGTGTATGGAAACAGCTACTTTTTGTACAGTGGTATATGAGCATAGCTACCTTCTGTTTATGTCTTGATCACCATTATATTTCCAATGTCTTTTCCACGGTGACCCCTTAATAACTATTTATTTAGTAAATTAATGAATATGCCATAATTTATCTTACTAGTATTTCATTTAGCTATTTTTTCCAATGTTTGGCTTTTTCAAAAGTAGCTCTTGCCATACATGGCTAATAATAATAATCATCATCATCATCATCATCATCATCATCATCTCTTAAGGTCTTTACATACATTATCTCAATTTAATCCTTATAAAAATCTCATGAAGGGTACATACTATTATTGTCACCCTTGCCCAAGATCACAAGTTTGTTAGTGGCAGAAACCCAGCTCTGTCAGATTCCACATCTCATACTCTTTCTTTTTAAAAGATTTTATCTATTTATTTGACAGAGACAGAGAGCACAAGCAGGGAAGCAGCATGCAGAAGGACAGGGAGAAGCAGGCTCCTTGCTGAGCAAGGAGCACAATGTGGGGCTCCCCACTCCAGATCTAATAGTCTTAACTATTACATTCTACAGCCTGCTCAGTAATTGGCTCATACTGTATATGCTGATTTTGATAATTTGCTTTTTTACCAAATCACACATCATAAACATCTTCCCATATCATTACAGATTTTTTTACTGTCATTTAAACATGTTGCTTAATATTTCATTAGATATATCTAATTTATAGGACCAAAATTGTATTAGTACTTCCTTTGTAATTTATAGTACCAAGATCATATTAGTATTTCCTTTGTAACCTTAATTTTCCAGTTTTAATATAGACAATTTTTAAGTATACACAAAAGTAAAGAGGAATATAAAGAATACCTGTGTACCCATCATGCAGCTTCATAAATTATTAACATATGGACTATCTTCTTTAGCTATAACCCTCACCTGATACCTTACCCCTTGGCCTGGATTTTGTTGAAGCCAATTTTCAGACATAATTTTATCTGGTAAATACTTTAGTATTAAACATAATTTTTATATGAGTCAGTTGTAGCAACAGTATCCTAGTAGCTTAGTAATTCAAGTTAGTGTAGAAATTAGTATTTAGAGACAACCTGGAAAATGAGTAGAGCAGATGACCTCACTTGGGTTGGAAAAAGCACAGTTGGGCATCCATCATCAGTGATCTGCAAGTGATAATTGAGTGTGCCCCAAGAGAGGAAAAAGTCCAAAGCTATGATTCTAGATCTTGGCTGAACATTGAAATAACTCCAGGTACTTGAAAAATACTGATGCCAAGACCACTTCCAAAGATTCTGATGTGATTGGTCTAGGATAATTGTGGGACACTGAGGTTTTTTTAAATTTTTTTTTAAGATTTTATTTATTTATTTGACAGAGAGAAACACAGCGAGACAGGGAACACAAGCATGGGGAGTGAGAGAGGGAAGAGCAGGCTTCCCGCCGAGCAGGCAGCCCGATGCAGGGCTCAATCCCAGGTCTCCCGGATCATGACCTGAGCGGAAGGCAGTCACTCAACCAACTGAGCCACCCAGGCGCCCCTGAGGTTTTATTTTATTGTGGTAAAATATACACAATATAAAATTTATCATTTTAACCATACTTAAGTGTACAATTCAGTGGCATTTAGCACATTCATAATTTTATGCAGCCATTACCACTGTACATTTTCAGAACATTTTCATTGTCTCAAACAAAATTCCTGTACCCACTGAATACTAATTCTGTTACTCTATCCCCTCAGTCCCTGGCAATCATCATTTTACTTTTTGTAAAATGCTTATTCTAGGTGCCCAATATAGAGTGGAATTATACAGTATCTGTCCTTTTGTGTCAGGCTTATTTTATTTAGCATCACAGTTTCAAGATTTATCCATGTTGTAGCATGTATCAGATTTTCATTCCTTTTTTTCCCATTCCTGTTTAAGGTTGATTAATATTCCATTTTATGTATTACTGCATTTTGTATCTCTGTTGTTTCTGCCTTTTGGCTATTGTGAATAGTGCTGTTATCAATGTTGGTGTGCAGTCATCTGCTTGAATCAATTCTTTTGTGTATAAACCCAGAGAAAGACCTGTTGGCTCATATGGTAATTCTTTTTAATTTTTTGTGGTACTGCCATACTATTTCCTGCAGTGGCTGTACCATTTTCTTTTCTTTTCTTTCTTTTTTAAAGATTTTATTTATTTATATGACACAGAGAGATCACAAGTAGGCAGAGAGGCAGGCAGAGAGAGGAGGAAGCAGGCTCCCTGCCGAGCAGAGAGCCCGATGCGGGCCTCAATCCCAGAACCCTGAGATCATGACCAGAGCCGAAGGCAGAGACTTTAACCCACTAAGCTACCCAGGTGCCCCCATTTTATTTTCTCACCAGCAAATGTACAAGGGTTCCAGTTTCTCCACATCACCACAGTACCACAGTGCTTGTTTATTTTTGTTGTTGTTGTTTTTAGTAATCAACATCTTAATGGGTGTGAATTGGTATCTAGTTGTGGTTTTATTTTCATTTCTTTATTTTTCTTTAAAAGTTTTATTTATTTATTTGAGAGAGAGTGGGAGAGAGAAAAGGAGCAGGGAAGGGGGTGCAGATGGAGAGGGAGAAGCAGACTTTTCGCTGAGCAGGGAGCCAGATATGGGGCTCAATTCTGGGACTCTGGGATCATGACCTGAGCCAAAGACAGATGCTTAACTGACTGAGCCACCCATGCACCCCAGATTTGCATTTCTTTAAATGATTAGTGGTGTTGAGAATCATTTCATGTGGTTATTGTCTGTTTCTTTATCATTTTTGATAAATATCTTTTCAAGTCATGTGCCCAATTTTGAATTGTATTGTTTGTCTTTAGTTGTTAAGTTCTAAGAATTCTTTATATATTCTGGACATTAATCACTTAACAGATGAATGATTTGCAAACAGTTTCTTTCATTCCATGGGTTGCTTTTTCAATCTTCTGATAGTATCTTTAATGAACAAACGTTTTTAATTTTGATGAAGTCCATTTTTGTCTGTTTTTTTCTTTTGTTACCTATACTTTTGGTGTCACATCCCATAAATCATTTCAAAATCAAATGCTATATGATTCTCCCCTTTGTTTTCCTTTAAGAGTTTTACATGTTTACTTCTTACATTTAAGTATTTGACCCATGTGAAGTTAATTTTTCTATGTGTTATAAGATAAGGTGCTGTTTTCATTCTTTGTATGTAGATAGTTTACCCAGTACCACATGTTGAAAAGACTATTCTTTCCCCATTGAATAGTGTTGCCATCCCTATTGAAAACCAATCGACTACATATGCAAAGATTTATTTCTGGATTTCTATTCTATTCCTTTGGTTTATATGTCTGTTCTTATGTCAGTTCCGTATGGGTTTTTCTTTTAAGATTTTATTTATTTATTTGAGAGAGAAATGGTGAGCGAGTGAGAGAACATGAGTGGAGGGAGGGACAGAGGGAGAGAGAGAAACAGACTTTCTGCTGAGTAGGGAGCCAGACATGGGGCTCAATCCTGGGACTCCAGGATCATGACCTCAGCCGAAGGCAGATGCTTAAATGACTGAGCCACCCAGGTGCCCCTCCATATGGCTTTTTATTATTGAACCTTTGTAGTAAGTTTTGAAATAAAGAAGTATGAGTCCTCTAACTTTGGTTTTCTTTTTCAAGATTGCTTTGGCCATTCAAGGTCCCTTGAGACTGTATATGAAGTTTGGGATGGGTTTTTGTATTTCTGTAAAAAAAAGTTGGGGTTTTGACTCGGCTTGCATTGAATCTGTAGATTGCTTTGGGTAGTATTATCATCTTAGCAATATTAAGTCTTCTAATCTATGAAGAGGATGTCCTTCCTTGTATTGTGTCTTCTTTAATTTCTTTCAGTGATGTTTTGGAGTTTTCAATGTAGGAGACTTTCACTTTTTTGGTTAGGTTTATTCCTAAGTATTTTATTCTTTTTGATGGTATTGTGAATAGAATTATGTTTTCTTTTTTTAATTTCCTTTTTGTATTTTTCATCAGTACTGTTTAAAAAAGGCATTAATTTTTTATTTCTTAGCTTTTTGATTTTAGCCATTCTTTTTTTTAAAAAATTTTATTTATTTGACAGAGAGAAACACAGCCAGAGAGGGAACGCAAGCAGGGGGAGTAAAAGAGGGAGAAGCAGGCCTCCTGCTGAGCAGGGAGCCCGATGTGGGACGATTTTAGCCATTTTGACAGTATAAGGTGATATCTCATTGTGGTTTTGATTTGCAATTTCTTTGTTGATGAGTGATGTTGACTGTCTTTCAATTGTGTCTTTTGGCCATGTGTATGTCTTTGGAAAAAGGTCAATTTAGTTCCTCTACCCATTTTCTAATTGGATTGTTTGTGTTCTTTTTGATGTTGAGTTACCTAAGTTCTTTCATATTTTGGTTATTTACCTCTTATCAGAAGTATCATCTGCAAATATCTTCTTCCACTCAGTAGGTTGCCTTTTTGTTTTATTGATAGTTTCCTTGACTGTACAAAAAAATTTTCCTTTTGATATAGTCATAGTTTCTTTCTGCTTTTGTTTCTCTTGACTTAAGAGATATATCTGGAAAAATGAGTGATGGCTTGTGTCAGAGAATTTACTGCCTTTGTTCTCTTCTAGGGTTTTATGACTTCAGGTCTTACATTTAGATCGATTAAAGATTGATTAAACGATTGGAATTTATTTTTATGCATGGTGTTAGAAATTAGTCATTTCATTCTTTTACATGTAGCTGACCAGTTTTCTCAGCACCATGTATTGAAGAGACTGTTTTTTCCCCATTGTATATTTTTCCCTGCTTTGCCATAGATTAATTGAACACATAATTATGGGTTTATTTTTGGGGTCTCTGTTGTGGTTCATTGATCAATATGTCTATTTTTGTGTCAGTACCATGCCAAAAAAGGAAACTACCAGGCCAACATCTCTGATGAACATAGAGGCAAAAATACTCATCAAAATATTAGCAAATTACACTCAAGAATACATTAAAATAATCATTCACTGTAATCAAGTGGGATATATTCTGGTGATGCAAGGGTGGTTCAGTATTCACAAATCAATCAATGTGATACACCACATCAGCAAAACAAAAGATAAAAATTAAATGATCGTTTCAACAGATAGAAAAAATATTGACAAATTTTACATTATTCATAATAAAAATTCTCAACAAAATGTGTTTAGAGGGAACAAGCCTCAATAATATGTGAAAAACCCACAGGCAATATCATATTTCATGGTGAAAAACAGCTTTTCTCATAAGGTCAGGAACAAGATAAGAACGTCCACACTCACTATTTTTATTCAGCATATTACTGGAAGTCCTAGTCACAGCAATCACAGAAGAGAAAGAAATAGGGGCACCTATATTGATAAGGAAAAAGGTAAACTGTTACTAGTTGTGCATCACATGATTCTATACATAAAATATCTTAAAAACTCCAGCAGATACTATTAAAAGTAAAAGGTGAATCCGGTAAGACTGCAAGATATAAAAATAACTTCCAGAAATTAGTAGCATTTTTATACACAGTAAAGTAGGAAGAAGTGAAGTACAAAGAAAAATTCCATTTATAATTGCACCAAAAAGAATAAAATACCTAGGAATAAACTTAACTAAAGAGGTAAAAGGCCTATACTTGGAAAACTATAAAATACTGATGAGAGAAATTGAATACAACAAAAACAGATAGAAAGATATCCTGTCCAATGGATTGGGAGAATATATTGTTAAAATGTCCAAACTCTCCAAAGCAATATATGGATTTGATGCAATCCTTGCCAAAATATCAACAACATTATTCACAGAACTAGAGCAAATAATACTAAACTTTGTATGGGACCACAAAAGACCTCAAATAAGCAAAGCAATCTGGAGAAAGAACAGTGCTAAAGGTATCTCAGTTCTGGATTTTAGGAAATACCACAGAGAGAGGAAGATGGCAGGAGAATGAGGAGGATCCTAGGCTTATCTCTTCCCACAAATAAAACTAGATGAATATGAAATCATCCTAAATACCCTAGAAATTAACCTGAAGACTGACAGAATACCAAAGGGAGAGAAGAGGCCAGTACAGAAGAAGATAGGAAGTGTGGCGACATGGTTTAGGGAAGAAATGGATTGCAGGATCTTTGGAGGGAAGGGAGCCATGGTTGCCGGATCACACAGGGGAATGCACAGGGAAAAGATTTCCTCAATGCCATTGACTTGGAAAATGGGCTGAATTTTGTGAGTTCTTATAACCAGTGGGGCTTAAAGCCTGAAGATTTGAAGTTCAGCAGGCTTGACTGGAAAGGATCCTGGCAGACACTGTTCTGTTCTTGGAGAGAATCAGGCAAACATTTTGTGGAAAAGACTCCATTGAAGCAGTGATCTGAAGAAATCCTAGGTCAGATAAGGGGAAATCATTCACTCTTCTTGGAGCATGTACCTGACAGGCAGCATTCATGAAGATGCCTCTTTGGGAACAAAGGAGCTGTCTTGTGACATTTCCCTCTTCTGCCCCTCAGCGTAAGCTCTGAGCCACCTGCTGGAAGCAGCATAGTGTGGACACTGGCTTCTTTTTTTTTATTGTTACATAAATTTTTTTTCCCAGTGTTCCAAGATTCATTCCCCATTCCCCACACCCAGTGCTCCACACTTTAGTACCCACCACCAGGCTCTCCCATCCCTCCATCCCCCTCCCTCCAAGTCCCTCAGTTTGTTTCTGTGTCCAAAGTCTCTGTTGTTTCGTTTCTTTCCCTGGATTACCCTAGTTACCATTTACTTTCCTTTTCCCACTGTCCTCCAGGTTACCCCTAATGCACCACAAGTAAGTGAAACCATGTGATACTTGGCTTTCTCTTCTTGGCTTATTTCACTCAGCATAATCTCTTTCAGTCCAGTCCATGTTGCTACAAAAGTTGGATATTCATCCTTTCTGATGGAGGCATAGTATTCCATTGTATATATGTACCACATCTTTTTTTTTTATTGTTACTAAAGTTTTTTTTTTCCAGTGTTTCAAGATTCATTCCCCATTCCCCATACCCAGTGCTCCACGCTTTAGGTGTCCCCAGTATCCACCACCAGGCTCTCCCATCCCTCCACCCCCCTCCCTCCAAGTCCCTCAGTTTGTTTCTGTGTCCAAAGTCTCTGTTGTTTCGTTTCCCTCCCTAGATTACCCTAGTTCCCATTTGCTTTCCTTCTTCCACTGTCCTCCAGTTTGCCCCTCATGCACCGCAAGTAAGTGAAACCATGTGATACTTGACTTTCTCTTCTTGGCTTATTTCACTCAGCATAATCTCTTTCAGTCCAGTCCATGTTGCTACAAAAATTGGATATTCATCCTTTCTGACGGAGGCATAGTATTCCATTGTATATATGTACCACATCTTCTTTATCCATTCATCTGTTGATGGGCACCTTGGTTCTTTCCACAGTTTGGCAATTGTGGCCATTGCTGCGATGAACATTGGTGTACATATGGCCCTTCTTTTCACTACATCTGTATCTTTGGGGTAAATGCCCAGTTGGACACTGGCTTCTTAACTTGCTTACTCCAAGCTCTATTCCCCTGTTCTCTAGGAGGGCTGCTGTTTTCAGTTAAGTTTGCATTAGTCCCAGTGCAGCAGACCCATTCCACAGAAGACGAGCACTAACCCTTGTCCACACTGCATCTATAGAGCAGAGAGTTCTGTAGGACCCCAGTTCTGGTGGAGTTGGTATCAGATTTCATTTCACAAGTAGATCAGAGCACACCTAGTTAAAACTGGCCACATTCTGGCCAAGCACCAAGCACTGCTCACTGCACGCGAGGGGAACTTCTGTAGATGACTGGCCAAAATGACACAATAGGCAAAACACAACAGCAGAGCACACACCAGAGGCATTCCCTGAAGGACCAGGCCCTGGACACTATATGACTTCTTCTTCATAAAACCATTACTCTCAGGAGCAGTTAACATAATGGGCTGTTTTAATGCCCAGAAGAAGAGACTTAGAATGCCAAATTGGAAGAATTCATCCCAGATGAAACAAGATAAGGTCATGGGGGCCAGAGATCTAAGTGAAACAAATACAAGTAACATGACTGATGGAGAATTGAAAGCAAAAATCATAAGGATACTCCCTGGGTTTGAGAAAAGAATGCAAGACTTTAGGGAGGCCTTACCATGGAGATAAAAGAGTTAAAAATGAAATGAAATCAGAAATGAATCAGAATCAGAAATGAAAAATATAGTAACAAAGATTCAAAACAGGTTTGATTCAGTGAACACAAGGATGTAAGGAACAGAGTAATGAATAAGTAATATAGAAGATAAAGTAATGGAAAATAATGAAGCTAAAAAAAGAGAAACAATTATGGAACATAGGAATAGACTTAGGGAAATCAGTGACTCCATCAAGTGTAGTAATATTCATATTATAGTAGTCCCAGAAGAAAAAGAGAAAGAAAAGGGGGCATAACATTTATTTGAAGAAATAATAGCTGAAAATTTCCCTAATCTGGGGAAGGAAAGAGACATCCAGATCCAGGAGGCACAGAGAACTCCCATCAAAATCCACAAAAATAGACCAAAACCAAGACATATTGTAATTAAATTGGTGAAATATAGTGATATAGAACCAGTTTTTAAAAGCAGCAAGACACAAGACAGTAACATACAAGGAAAACCCCATAAAGTGATCAGCCCATTTTTCAAAAGAAACTTTGAAGCCAGAAGTTAGGCATTAATATTAACACATTAACAATAATTAATATTATTAATAAATAATTCATAAGATATTACTATTAGAAAAATACATTAATAACCAATATACAATTAATGTATAATTGATAATACATTAATATTAACAATTGATAATACATTAATATTAATATAGAATAATACATCAGTATTATCATAAAAGCCATCTATGGAAAGCCCGTAGTGAATATCATTCTTGATGGGGAAAAACAGAACTTTTCCCCTAAGGTTAGGGAAACGACAGGGATGCCCAGTCTCACCACTGTTGTTCAATATAGTATTAGAAATACTATTCTCAGCAATCAGACATCAGAAATATATAAAGGGCATCCACACTGGCAAAGAAGAAGCCAAACTCTCACTTTTCGCAGATGACTTGATACTTTATGTGGAAAACCCAGAAGACTTCACCCCAAAATTGCTAGAACTCATATAGGAATTCAGCAATGTGGCAGGTTATAAAACCAATGCACAAAAATCACTTGCATTTCTATACACTAGCAAGGAGATAGAGGAAAGAGAAATCAAGGAATCGATCCCATTTATAATTGCACAAAAAGCCATAAGATACCTAGGAATAAACCTAACCAAAGATGTAAAGGATCTGTATTCTAAAAACTACAGAACACTTATGAAAGAAATTGAGGAAGACACAAAGAAATAGACAACCATTCCATGCTCATAGATTATAAGAATAAATATTGTTAAAATGTATATGCTCCCCAGAGCAGTCTACACATTCAGTCTAATCCCTATCAAAATACCATCTTCATTTTTCACAGAGCTGGAAGAAATAATCCTAAAATTTGTATGGAACCAGAAAATGCCCCAAATAGCCAGAGGAGAGGTGAAAAAAAAATCAAAGCTGGTGGCATCACCATGTCAGACTTCAAGCTATATTACAATGCTGTAATCATCAAGACCACTTGGTACTGGTACAAAAACAGATAGATCCATGGAACAAAATATAGAACTCAGAAATGGACCCTCAATATTGTGGTCAACTAATCTTCAACAAGGCAGGAAAGAATATTGAATGGAAAAAGGATAGTTTCAATAAATGGTTTTGGAAAAAGTGGACAGACACATGTAGAAGAATGAAACTGGACCATTGTCTTATACCCTACACAGAGATAAACTCAAAATGGATGGAAGACCTAAATGTGAGGCAGGAATCCATCAAAAACTTAGAGGAGGAGAAAGGCAACATCCCCTTTGTTTCTGTCCACAGCAAGTTCTTGCTAGTCTTGTCTCCAGAGGCAAGGGAAACAAAAGCAAAAGGAGACTTCATCAAGATTAAAAGTTTCAGCACAGCAAAGGAAACAGCCAACAAAACTACAAGGCAACTTTTGGAATGGGAGACGATATGTGCAAATGACATGTCAGATAAAGGGCAAGTATCTAAGATCTATAAAGAACTTATCAAACTCAAAACTCATAAAACAAATAACACAGTTAAGAAATGGGCAGAAAACATGAGCAGACATTTCTCCAAAGAAGACAGAGGGCCAACAGACTATACATAAAGAAATGGTCTATATCACTTGGCATCAGGGAAATACAAATCAAAACCACAATGAGATACTACTTCATATCAGTCAGAATGGCTAAATTTAACAAGACAGGAAACAACAAATGTTGGAGAGGATGTGGAGAAAGAGGAACATTCTTACCCTGTTGGTGGGAATGCACACTATTATAGTCACTCTGCAGAACAGTATAGAGGTTCCTGAAGAAGTTAAAAATAGAGGTACCCTACAAACCAGCAATTTCACTTGTGAGTATTTACCCCCAAGAATCAAATGCAGTGATTTGAAGAAGCACATGCATCCCAAAGTTTATAACAACAATATCCACAATAGCCAAACTATGGAAAGAGCCAGGATGTCCCCTGACAGATGAATGGATAAAGAAGATGGGATATATACATATATATGATGGAATATTATTCAGCCATCAGAAAGGTTGAATATTCAACATTTACATCGCTTTGGAAGTGGAGAATATTATGCTCAGTGAAATAAGTCAATCAAAGAAAGGTAATTATCGTACAGTATCACTCATGGGAATATTAGGAACAGTGCAGAGGATCATAGGGGAGGAAAACTGAATTTGAAGTCATCAGAAAAGGACACACAACACGAGAGACACTTAACTAGAGTTACTGGAGGGGAGCTGGGTGGGAGGATGGCTTAATTGGGTGATAGATATTAAGGAGGGCACATAATATGGTGTGCACTGGGTGCTTTAAGCAGCTGATGGATTGTTGAGCTGTGTATCTGGAGCTGGTGATATACTATATGTTGGCTAATTAAATTTAAATAAAAAACATTATACACAGAAAGAAAGAAATAAGAAAATACCAGACTCTTAACTATAGAGAACAAAGTGACAGTTGCTGAAGGAGAGTTGTACAGGGGGATAGGTTAAGTGGGGGTTGGTTATTAAGGAGGACACTTGCTCTGATGAGCACTGAGTGGTATATGTAAGTGATGAATCACTAAATTGTACTCTTAAAACTAATGTTACACTATATGATAACTAATTGGAATTGAAATAAATACTTGAAATAAAAAATTAAGAAAGTACATGGAAAGAAATGAAGATGAAAACACAATGGTCCAAAACTTGAGGATGAAAGCAAAACTGTCCTAAGAGGAAAGTATACAGCACTACAAATTTCAAATAAACATCATAACCTTATACCTAAAGGAGCTAGAAAAAGAAAAAAAGAAAACAAATGAGGCCTAATGGTAGCAGAAGGAAGCAAATAATAAACATCAGAGCAGAAATAAATGATATAGAACCTAAAAAAAAAAACAAAAACAAAAACAGTAGAACAGATCAATGAAACCAGGAGCTGTTTCTTTGCAAAAATTAAGAAAATGTGTAAACCTCTGCCCAGACTTATCAGAGAGAGGACCCAAATAAATAATATCACAAATGAGAGTGGTGAAATAACAACAAACACGTTAGAAATACAAATAATTCTATGGGAATATTATGGAAAACTGTATGCCAAGAAATTGGAATTGGACAACCTGAAGAAATGGATAAACTCCTATAAATATATAAACTACCAAAACTAAAACAGGATGAAAATGAAAACTGGAATGGAACAGACCTAGAATCAACAAGAAACATTGAATCAGTAAGCAAAAATCTCCCACCAAAAGAGAGTCCAGGGCTAGATGTCTTCACCATTGAATTTTACCAAAGATTTAAGAAGAGGTAATAGCTAATTTTCTCCAACTATTCGAAGACTAGAAAAGGAAGGAAAACTTCCAAATTCATTCTATGCGGCCAGCATTAATGTGATACAAAACCAGATGAAGATTCCACTAAAAAAGGGAAGTACTGACCAATATACCTGATGAACATGGATGCAAAAATTCTGAATAGAGTACTAGCAAACCTAATCCAACAATACTTTGGAAAGGCATCATTCACCACCGTCAGGTGGGATTTATTCTTAGGTTGCGAAGAAAGTTCACTATTTGCAAATGAATCAGTGTGATGTATTGCATCAATACATGAGAAGTTAAGAACCACATTATCATTTCAATAGATGCAGAAAAAAACATTTGTCCCAGTACATCCATTCCTGATGACATTCTGCAACAAAGTTGGTTTGGAGTCATCATACCTCAAAATAATAAAGGCCAGCTACAAAAAAACAATCATCCTATATGGGGAAAAAGAGATCTTTTTCTCTACAGTCAAGGAACAAGACAAGGGTATTCACTCTCACCACTGATATAACATAGTAATGCAAGTTCCCGCCATATCAGACAACAAAAAGAAATAAATGGCATCCAGATTGGCAAGGAATAAGGAAAAATTTCATGATTTCTAGATGGGATGATATTCTATATATAAAACTCTGAGACTCCACCAAAAAAATTGGTAGAGCTGATTAACAAATTATGTGAAGTTGCAGGATTAAAAAAAATACAGAAATCTGTTGCATTTCTAAACAACAGTAATAAAGCAGCAGAAAGAGAAATTAAGGAATTGATTCCATTTACAGTTACACTCAAAATATTAAGATAGCTAGGAATAAACCTAACCGAAGAGGTGAAAGACCTATACGCTGAAAACTAGAAAACACTGAGGAAAGAAATTCAAGATGGCATGAGGAAATGGAAGGACATTCCATGCTCCTGGGTTGGAAGAACAAATATATTAAAATGAATACTACCTTGGGTGCCTGGGTGGCTCAGTGGATTGAAGTCTTTGCCTTTGGCTCAGGTCATGATCTCAGGGTCCTGGGATCAAGGCCCGCATCAGACTCTCTGCTCGGCAGGGAGTCTGCTTCCTCTTCTCTCTGCCTGCCTCTCTACCTATTTGTGATCTCTCTTTCTCTGTCAAATAAATAAATAAAATATTTTTAAAAACATGTTTAAGATGGTAAAAAAAGATGAATACTACTTAAGGTTACCTACAATTTTAATATATTTTCTATCAAAATACCAACAGCATTTCTCACAGAACTAGAACAACGAATCCTAAAATTTGTATGGAATTACAAAATACCCTAAATAGGGATAGAAGCCTTAAGAAAGAGAAACAAAGCTGGAAGCATCACAATTCTGGACTTCAAATTATATTATAAAGATATAGTAATCAAAACATTATGTTACTGGCAGAAAACGAAACCCATTAGATGAATGGAACAGAACAGAATATCTAGAAATTAACCCACAATCATAAGGTCAATTAATTTTTGACAAAGAAGGAAAGACTGTCTAATGAAAAAAGACAATCTCATCAACAAACAGTATTGGAAAAACTGGACAACATGCAAAAGAGTGAAACTTGATCACTTTGTTACACTGTATGCAAAAGTAAATTTAAAATGGATCAGAGGCCTAAATGTGAGACTAGAAATCATAAAAATCCTAGAGGAGTACATAGGCAGTAACCTCTTTTTCTTCGGCTGTAGCAGGTTCTTTCTAGATAGGTGTCTTGAGGCAAGGGAAAAAGAAGCAAAAATAAACTGTTGGGACTCATGAAAATAAAACCTTTCTGCACAGTGAAGGAAACAATATAACTAAAAGGCAACCTCCTGAATTAGAGAAGATATCTGCAAATGACATATCCAGTAAAGGATTAGTGTCCAAAATATATAAAGAATTTATAAAAAACTCAACAACCCCAAGCCAAATAATCCAGTTAAAAAATGATCAGAAGATATGAGTAGATATTTTTCCAAAGAAGACATACAGATGGCTTAATAGACACATGAAAAGATGCTCAACATCACTCATCATCTGAGAAATACAAAATTACAATGAGGTATCACTTCACTCCTCTCAGAATGGCTAAAATCAAGTACACAAGAAAAACATGTTGGCCAGGATGTGGAGAAAGGGGAATCCTCTTGCACTTTTGGTTAGAATGTAAATTGGTGCAATCGCTCTGGCAAACAACATGGGGTTTCCCCAAAAAGTTAAAAATAGTACTACCCTATAATCCAACAATTGTACTACTAGTTATTTATGCAAAGCATACAAAAATACTAATTCAAAGGGAAATATGCACCCCAATGTTTATAGCAACATTATCAAGTATAGCCAAATTATGGAAAGAGCCCAAATGTCCATTGACTGATGAATTCATATAGAAGATATGATGTATATATACATAATAGAATATCACTCAGCTGTAGAAAGTATGGAATCTTGCCCTTTGCAAATTTGTGCATGTAGCTAGAGTGTATAATACCAAGCAAAATAAGTCAGGGAAAGATAAATACCATATAATTTCACTCATAAATGGAATTTAAGAAAAAAAAACAAAAAAGCAAAAGGGAAGAAAAGAGAAAGAGGGGCAATGCAAGAAACCGATTCTTAACCATAGAGAATAAGCTGACAGTTACCAGACAGGAGGTAGGGGGAAGGAACTGAGTAAAATAGGTGATAGGGATTAAGGAGTGCTCTTGCTGAGGTGAACACAGGGTGTTGTATGAAAGTGTTGAATCACTATATTGTACACTTGAAACAGTATTGCTCTGTATGTTAAGTAACTGGAATTCAAATATTATTTTAATAGAGTAAAAATTATAGTACAAAGCTGTAGTAATCAAAACAGTATGGTATTGGTAACATCTTTCTAATTTTACTTCTCCCCTTTAGTTTATTCCAAATGTTGGTATAATCTTGCTCTTATTGCCTGGTCTATCTTCCTTAAAAACAAGTCTGTCCCGACACTTAATGAACATTTGTTGAATGGATGAATCTTTTTCACTCTTTACTTGCACTTGACTCCTCCCTGTGTATAGGAATTAATACCAAACTTCTTAACAAAGCATGATCATTTTATAATCTGACTGCCGCTCATCTCTTCAAGCTTCCTTTCCTAGCTTTTCCTCCCATATATCCTCCATTCTAGCCACCAAATGACTTAATTTTTCCTGAATGTTGTTGTCATTCTTATGCCCCATATCCTTGCTTACAACTCCATTCTCAACCTGTGTTTTTCCCTTTACCATCATACACATTGCACATTTTCTCAGTCTGGAAAAGTTTTTCCTCAAATTTATTCTCTTCTGTGAAGCTTTCTGCATCTCATGCAAGTGTAGTCAGATGATCCTCTCCTTTATTTTTCCAGGTCCTCTGATTTATACTTTTATTGTTACATTCATGACATCGTATTGTACTTATTTAATGTCTGTATCCCTCATATGAGCTCTTCCAGGTCAGGCACTATGTCTTCTTTGTTGCCATTGCCCATAGTACCTAGCACCATTTTGTGAAGTAAGTGCTCACTAGAAGTTTGTTCAATAATCATTCATTCATTAATTCTGCAAATTTATTGAACATCTCCTGTATGCCATGAAATGTTCTAGGTATTGCAGATTCAGTAGTGAAAGAGACCAAGTCCTTTCTTTTATGGAGCTTCAATTTTAATGAGGAAAAACATAAAATATAGTAAATAATTAAATAAGGTATTTCATTTTTTAAAGTTTTTAATTCCAGTTATTTAGCATACAGTGTTATATTAGTTTCAGGTATATAATACGATTACATGCATCACCCAGTGCTCATCAGGATGGGTGCCCTCCTTAATCCCCATCACCCATTTCACCCAGCACCCCCCCAATCCTTCCCTTCTGGTAATCATCAGTTCTCTATAATGAGATATTTCTTGGTAGTTATTGCTTCTATGAAAAAACACAAGAAGATAATGGGATAAAGAATATCATATATATTATATCTTTAAGAGTTACTTGTAGCTTCTATAAGTTTAATGAATTATAGGACTATGAGTGGAAGCAGGAAAATCAGTTAAAATGCCACTACAAAAATCTGGCTAAGAGATGATGGTGGCCTGGACTAAAGTAGTGGTGGAGGTAGTGGGAAGTACATTCAGGATGATTCAGGATGTTTAAAAACTGGAGCCATTGGGGCCCCTGGGTAGCTCAGTTTGTTAAGTGTCTGCCTCTTGATCTCAGCTTAGGTCTTGATCTTAGGGTCCTGAGTTCAAGCCCTGAGATGAGCTCCATGCTGGGCATGGGGCCTACTTAAATAATGATGGCTCCAGTTTCTTTTTTATTATTACTTGCCAATGAATTGGCTGAAGATATAGAAGGGAAAGGAGGTGGAGGGAAAGGGAGGAAGAGAAGGATGAAGGATGAGTCACAAGTGTTCTTGGCTTGAGAATCTGGATGGTGTGTGTGTGTGTGTGTGTGTGAGAGAGAGAGAGAGAGAGAGAGAGAGAGAGAGAGAACAAGAGTGAGTGCGAGAGAAAAGATCAAATTTTTTTTGGACATAAAAAATTTGAGATGCCTATTTGAAATGAATAAAACAAGGGTAGTTTATGCCAATCTAGGACTAGAATTTTTATCAGCTGGATAACATAAGCAGAACTTCATTCCCCTATGCTTATTTCTTTGATTTGTGAGAGCAGAGGTAAGAGAAGGAAGCATTTTGACAGTTGAAAATTGGTTTCCTTACTCATTAAAATTGCTGAAGTTTTCCTTGGTTTTTCTTATATTTCACCTTTTGCAAATGTTAGATGGGGACAAATTGTTTGCTCCTCCCTTTCCTTATTCAGTTTTCAAAAGAAAACAAAACTGGCCATTTCGAGGGGCCATATTGGTCTTTGAAAGTTAATAATAGCTGTGAATATATTGTTTAGAAGTCAGTGAGTTGGTGGCATGGAAAATAACCGATTAGCCAGAGGCAAAAAAAGATATTAGTTCTCCAGTATAGATAAGAATTTGTTGGGAGCAAAATATTCTTAGAAGACACTACTAAACAGTAAGGATGATTGTTCAGAATTGGGTTTGGCTTATTTTGTAATATTAGACCCTAAAGTTTGGATACCAGCCCAGTAAGGCCAGTGGCAAAAACTGCAAGTGCAGATTCAGGATTTTAAATTTCTGGAACTCTAGACAATATTGTAGGAGACTGCTGCCAAGGTGGGGTTTGCCATAGAGATCTACTTTTTCCTCCACAGAAAATAACTCCTTTTTGAAATACATCCTTAAAAGGAAAGGGTTTATTTGCTATAATTTTTTGGTTGCTTTCAGGAAGAGGTTAAATTTGGCTTTGATGAGTAATGGGTATGGATGAAGTTATTGTTTGTGTCCAGAAAAATCAGAAAAGCTATTTTTTTTCTCAAAGTCATTTTCTCAAAAGATTCTATTTAACTGTTGGCCCTTCTAATGTTGATGTGCTGGAGGCTTTTATGTTCTCCCTCTGCCTGTTGGTATTGTATCAGTGAGTTAATTAACAGTTTATAACAGTTTGTGGTTAAGACCCTGGAGTTAGAATGTTTATTCCAGTTGATTTACTTTCAGATTGATAAGTAGCAGACACAAAGTAGCTCACTGTTTCTGATCCATATGACAGAGGACATCATACAGATTTGTGGGAAGAATTTCAGAGCAGGAATTAAAAATAGTAAATTATATTAATAAGTAAAACCTCTTCAACTCCACCCTCTTGACTGTTGGGTTGCAGCTGATACACAGCTACTCATGTTTTTTATTGGCCTGAAACACATGGATCCAGCGGAGTAAACATTTTGCTGTTCTATGGACACTTTCCCAACCCCTTTTCTTACTTGTTCCTAACTCAATTTCACTTGGATTTAAAATGTGAACAACAAAATCTAATGGAATTTATTGTTTGTGTTTTTTTAAAACAAATGGTTGTTAAGGAACATCTGGTTGCAGTTAATAGTGCTCTGTGTGTGTGTGTGTGTGTGTGTGTGTGTGTGTCTTTAGTCCTAAGGTTCATTTCCAGATTCAGATCTGTTCTAGAAGAGATTTTGTTAATTACACATTTTAGAGCATGAAATGTAGAGTAATTTATTTTTCTTTTCTCCTTATTTACTGAGCAAAATATGATTGGAGTTTCCCCACTGTTCAGTCTTAATAAGAGAAACATGGTACTGCAATATTCTTTTGTTACATTTGCCTATGGCAAAGGATTTTAGAGGTTGACAAGTTCTAGTTATTTTGTCCATTCATTCCTGGGAAGGGGAGATTTATAAGCTCTTGACGTTTAGACAGGATAGTTCTTTGTTGTGTTTGTCTGTTCTGGGCATTGCTAGCTGTCCAGTGTCTTAGCTGTACATCACTATCTTGGAATAAATGCCGCTAGTTCTCCCTGAGTCATTGTGCCAACCAAAATCACCTACACACTTTCCAAGTGTCCCCTGGCTATAGAACTGCCTTGAGATTGAGAACTACTGATGTATTTTAAAGTCCTCAGATTTAAAGGGGGAGACTAAGGACTAGAGAGACTTGCTGAAGGTTACACCACTAGTGAAAAAACTGGACTAAAATTCAGCTCTGCTGAAATTTGCCTAGTGTCCTTTCTTGTTGTATATTTTCAAGGGCTTAATTACTTTTAGGCTGATGTCTTTGTACTTTTAGGGAATTTTGACTCCATAAAAGATGTTCCCTAGTGGGAAGGTATTCCCGGGCATACATATAGTCAGAAGGTAGTAGAACCTGGAATTTAATTAAAGAATAATATACTTCAGCTTTTACTTACACAAGATATTTAGCTCATGTCTTCTGTGTGATTCCTTAAAAAAATGGTACCTCTCATGAGCCTCTACTTTTGAAATAATATAAATAGGAAGAGGTGGTGATATGAAGAAAATTACTTAAAGATCTGGAAAGAGGTCTTTTTTAAAAACTTGAATGCAATGAAGTATTTGCAACCCATTGTCTTCTCTCCTCTCCATAGCTGCTTTCCAGTATTCACTAGGAATCAGGTATGATCACCAGCTGCTTTATTTTTTCTTCAGTCACTCTTCCCCCCATAAGTTGTAGATGACATATAAACTTCTCATTTTCTGGTTATTTAGCCCAGGTCAGAGTATGGACTCATCAGGTACCCGGCAAATGTTCCTGTTTGGGGAAATGATTTTGAACTTATTCCTAGGTCAAGTGGTAGAATCTTGCTTCGTCTTGCCTTTTTCACCAGTGATAATGAGGCAAATAAATAAAAACAGAACTGTCTTCTCTGCCATGGAGTTTCTGCCTGAAATTACTAAATGTGAGTAGATCTCTCATGGATAAGAGAAAGAATTGAAAAAAGTACTCGAGCTTCTGAGGATTCCTGAGGACTTGTCCTCTTCTGGACAGCCCATTGTTTTCCATTTATTTTTTCCCCTGTTTTCAATGTTGAGCTTTCTTTTAGAGGATTTTTCTCTAACTGCCTATTTAATTCTGTTTTGATAATGCCAAAATGTTTTCCAAATAGACTTAAGCAGTGTGCAGTTGGTCTGAGATGAGAAGTGATGTTTTTCTACCCCTTATCTCTGATTTCATGCAGTAGCATTTTTAATGTAATCTTTATGCTTAGCATTGTGACCCTCACCCCTCCTCGTAGGTGGGCCACAACTACAAAGATCTTGCCTATCACCAGAAAAGAAAGTAAACCTCATGTATTGTACAGGCTTTGGGCAAATAGTGTTAATAATTCACTTATGGGCCGGGATCCTCTTATGTTCTACCTCCTGTTCCAATTTAATGAATAGATATAAGGCTTATTTTGTTTGGGGGGTTATTATTTTTTTAATTTTTTATTAACATATAATGTATTATTTGCTTCAGGGGTACATGCCTGTATATCATCAGTGTTACACAATTCAGCATACCCTCCCCAAGGTCCATAAGTCAGTTATATTATACCACCCCCCCCAGCAACTCTCACCTTGTTTCCTGAGATTAAGCGTCTTTTGTGGTTTGCTTCCCTCCTGATCCTGTCTTGTTTCATTTTTTCCCCTCCCTACACCCCACAGTCCCCAAATCTGCCTCTCAAATTCCTTATATCAGAGAGATCAGATGATAATTGTCTTTCTCTGATTGACTTATTTGGCTCAGCATAATATTCTCTAGTTCCATCTATGTCATTGCAAATGGCAAGTTTTCATTTTTCTTGATGACTGCATAGTATTCTATTGTATATATACATCACATCTTCTTTTTCCATTCATCTGCTGATGGACATCTAAGTTCTTTCCATAGTTTGGCTATTGTGGACATTGCTGCTATAAACATTAGGGTGCATGTGCCCCTTTGGATCACTACATTTGTATCCTTAGGGAAAATTCCAAGTAGAGTGGTTCTGGGGTTGTAGGGTAGCTCTATTCCAAACTTTGAGGAATCTCCATAGTGTTTTCCAGAGTGTCTGGCACCAGTTTGCATTCCCACCAACAGTGTAGGAGGGTTCCCCTTTCCCCACATCCTCACCAGTGCCTGTTGTTTTCTGACTTGTTAATTTTAGCCATTCTGACTGGTGTAAGGTGGTATCTCACTGTGGTTTTTATTTGTATTTCCCTGATGCTGAGATATGTGGAGTACTTTTTCATGCATTGACCATTTGTATGTCTTTGCAGAAATGTTTGTTCATTTCTTCTGCCCATTTCTTGATTGGATTATTTGTTCTTTAGGTGTTAACTTTGATAAGTTCTTTATAGATTTTTGATACTAGCACTTTATCTGACGTTATTTGCAAATGTCTTCTCCCATTGGTTGTCTTTTGGTTTTGTTGACTGTTTTGATAGCTGCGCAAAAGCTTTTTATCTTGACAAAGTCCCTATAGTTCATTTTTGTCCTTGCTTCCCTTGCCTTTGGCAATGTTTCTAGGAAGAAGTTGCTGTGGCTGAGGTGGAAGAGGTTGCTGCCTGTGTTCTCCTCAAGGATTTTGATGAATTCCTATCTCACATTGAAGTCATTCATTTATTTTGAGTCTATTTTTATGTGCGGTTGAAGTAAATGGTCCAATTTCATTCTTCTGTGTGTGGTTGTCCAACCTTCCCAACACCATTTGTTGAAAAGACTGTCTTTTTTCCATTGGACATTCTTTCCTGCTTTGTCAAAGATGAATTGACCATAGAAATGAGGGTCCATTTCTGGGTTCTCTATTCTGTTCCATTGATCTATGTGTCTATTTTTGTGCCAGTACCATACTGTCTTGATGATTACAGCTTTGTAATAGAGCTTGATATCTGAAATTGTGATGCCACCAACTTCGGTTTCCTTTCTCAACTGTCCTGTGGCTATTTGGGTGTTTTGTGGTTCCCAATAAATTTCTGGATTATTTGCTCCATTTCTTTGAAATAAATTGATGGTATTTTGATAGGGATTGCATTAAACGTGTAGATTGCTTTAGGAAGCATAGATATTTTCACAATAATTGTTCTTCCAATCCATGAGCATGGAATGTTTTTCCATTTCTTTGTGTCTTCCTCAATTTCATTCATGAGTACTCTATAGTTTTCTGAGTACAGATTCCTTGCCTCTTTGTTTAGGTTTATTCCTAGGTGTCTTATGGTTTTGGGTGCAATTATAAATGGGATCAATGCCTTAATTTCTCTTTCTTCTGTCTTGCTGTTGGTGTATAGAAATGCAAGTGATTTCCATGCATTGATTTTATATCCTGACACATTACTGAATTCCTGTTTGCGTTCTAGTAGTTTTGGAGTGGAGCTTTTTGGGTTTTTCACATAAGGTATATCATCTGCAAAGAGGGAGAGTTTGACTTCTTCTTTGCTGATTCAGATACCTTTTATTTCTTTTTGTTGTCTGATGGCTGAGGCTAGGACTTCTAGTACTATGTTGAATGGCAGTGGTAATAGTGGACAATCCTGCCATGTTCCCAACCTTAGGGGAAAAGCTTTCAGGTTTTCCCCATTGCAAATGATATTCGCTGTGGGTTTTTCATAGATGGCTTTTATGATGTTGAGGTATGTACCCTCTATCCCTACACTGTGAAGAGTTTTGATCAAGAAAGGATGTTATACTCTGTCAAATGCTTTTTCAACATCTATTGAGAGGACCATATGGTTCTTGTTCTTTCTTTTATTAATGTATTGTATCACACTGATTGAATTACAGATGTTGAACCAACTTGAAGCCCAGGAATAAATCACTTGGTCGTGGTGAATAATCCTTTTAATGTACTATTGGATCCTCTTGGCTAGTAGTTTGGTGAGAATTTTTGTATCCGTGTTCATCAAGGATATTGGTCTCTAATTCTCCTTTTTGATGGGGTCTTTGGTTTGGGATCAAGGTAATACTGGCTTCTTAAGATGAATTTGGAAGTTTTCCTTCCATTTCAATTTTTTGGAATCATTTCAGGAGAAGAGGTGTTAATTCTTCTTTAAATGTTTGGTAGAATTCCCCTCGGAAGCCATCTCTGGACTTAGGCTCTTTTTTTGTTGGGTGATTTTTGATGACTGCTTCAATCTCCTTAGTGGTTATGAGTCTCTTCAGGTTTTGTATTTCTACCTGGTTCAGTTTTGGCAGTATATACATCTCTAGGAATGTATCCATTTCTTCCAGATTGTCAAATTTGCTGGTGTATAGTTGCTCATAATATGTTCTTATAATTGTTTGTATTTCTTTGGTGTTGATTGTAATCTCTCCTCTTTCATTCGTGATTTTAATAATTTGGGTCCTTTTTCTTTTTGATAATTCTGGCCAGGGTTTTTTTTCAATATTATTAATTCTTTCAAAGAACTAGCTCCTAGTTTTGTTGATATGTTCTGTTCTTTTGGTTTCTATTTCATTGATTTCTGTTCCGATCTTTATCATTTCTCTCCTGCTGCTGGGTTTAGGCTTTCTTTGCTCTTCTTTCTCCAGCTCCTTTAGGTGTAGAGTTAGTTTGTGTAATTGAGATCTTTCTTATTTTTTGAGGAAGCCTTCCATTGCTATAGACTTTCCTCTCAGGACTGCCTTTGCTGTGTCACAAAGATTTTGAAGTTTGTTTAAAATTTTCATTTGTTTCCATGAATTCTTTTTTAAATATTTTATTTATTTATTGAGAGACAGAGAGTGAGTGGGAGAAAGTGTGAGAGGGGAGAAGGTCAGAGGGAGAAGCAGACTCCCTGTGGAGTTGGGAGCCCGATGCGGGACTTGATCCTAGGACTCCAGGATCATGACCTAAGCTGAAGGCAGTGGCTTAACCAGCTGAGCCACCCTGGTGCCCTTCCATGAATTCTTTATAATTCTTCTCTAATTTCCTGGTTTACCCATTCATTATTTAGTAGGATGCTCTTTAGCTTCCATGTATTTGATTTCCTTCCAACTTTCCTCTTGTGGTTGAGTTCTGGTTTCAAAGTACTGTGGTCTGAATATATGCAGGAAATGAACCCAAACTTCAGAAGGAATGTTCTGAATATATCTGTGATGTCCATCTGGTCCAGTGTGTCAATTAAAGCCTTCATTTCCTTGTTGATCTTTTGCTTAGGTGATCTGTTCATTTTAGTGAGGGGGCTGTTAAATTCTCCTACTATTATTGTATTATTGTTGATGTGTCTCTTTGATTTAGTTATCAATTGGTTTATAATATTGGCTGCTCCCTTGCTAGGGGCATTGATATTTATAATTTTTAAATATTCTTGTTGCATACCCTTTAAGTATGATATAGTGTCCTTCCTCATCTTTTATAGTCTTTGGCTTAAAATCCAATTTACCTGATATAAGGACTCCTACCACAACTTTCTTTTGATGTCCATTATCATGGTAAATTTTTTTCTACCTCGTTACTTTAAATCTGGAGGTGTCTTTGGGTCTAGAATGAGTTTTTTGCAGAGAGCATAGTGATGGGTCTTGTTGTATTTATCCATTCTGATACCTTGTGACTTTTGATGGGGGCATTTAGCCCATTTACATTCAAGGTAACTATTGAAAGATAGTGCCATTGTATTGCCTATAAGGTGACTGTTACTGTATATTGTCTCTGTTCCTTTCTGATCTGTTGCTTTTAGGCTCTCTCTTTGCTTAGAGGACCCCTTTCAATATTTCCTGGAGGGCTGGTTTGGTGTTTGCAAATTCTTTTAGTTTTGTCCTGGAAGCTTTTTATCTCTCTTTTATTTTCAGTGGTAGCCTAGCTGGATATAGTATTCCTAGCTACGTATTTTTCTTGTTTATTGCTAATCTTAATATATCATGTCTGTCCTTTCTGACCTTCCAGGTCTCTGTGAATAGGTCTGCTGCCAATGTAATATTTCTACTGTTGTGTGTTACAGACCTCTTGTCCTGAGTCGCTTTAAGGATTTTTTCTTTGTCACCAAGACTTATAAGATGGTGGGGTATGGACCTGTTTTTATTGATTTTGACAAGGGTTCTCTGCCTCCTGGATTTTGATGCTTGTTCCCTTTGCCAAATTAGGAAATTTTCTCCTATAATTTGATCAGTATACCTTCTGCTCCCCTCTCCCTTTCTTCTTCTTCTGGGATCCCAATTATTTTAATATTGTTTTATCTCATGATATCACTTATCTCTCGAATTCTCCCCTCGTGGTTCAGTAGCTGTTTTCTCTCTTTTTCTCAGCTTCTTTATTCTCCATCATTTAGTTTTCTATATCACTATTTCTCTCTACTGCCTCATTTATTCTAGCAGTAAGAGCCTCCATTTTTTATTGCTTCTCATTAATAGCTTTTTTGATTTCAACCTGGTTATATTTTCATTCTTTTATTTCTCCAGAAAGGGATTTTCTTTCTCCAGATGGGTATTCTCTAGTATCTTCCATGTTTTTTTTTTGATCCTAGCTAGCACCTTCATAATGGCCATTCTGAACTCTAGTACTAACGTATTACTAATGTCCCTATTGATTAGGTGCCTAGCTTTCCGTACAACTTCTTGTTCTCTTTTTTTCCCACCTTGTCATTTCATCCAGATAACAATAGATGAGTGAGAGAATAGAGTAGCAGAAATGTAGCAATGACCCCAGAAAAATACACTAATCAAATCAGAGGAGACATGAAACCAGGGGGAGAAGAAAGGAGGGTGATTATATATATATTAGACTGGTGAATAAAACAGAGCCATAACCTTGATTTTGGGTATATTTTGGTCTGTTAGAAGAAACTGCCTCCCAAAAGTTTAAAGAAAGAAAAACATATACACAAAAAATAAGGGTAAATATGATGAAAGGATAGAATATGACTAAAGATGAAAATTAAAAAAGATTCAAAAGAAGAATTGATAAGTTGTTTTAAAAAAGAAAAGAAGGAGCAAAGAATATGATCATGCTGGAGACTAGGACAAAGCCATGTGCTTTTAGATTATATTTTGATCTATTAGAATAAACTATATCTCAAAATTTTAGAAAATGAAAAACCTATATGTATACAAAAATAAGGTTAAATACAATGAAGGGATAGAATATGATTATAACAATGAAAATTAAAGAAGATTTTTAAAGGTATTGATAAGGCAAGATAGTTAAACGTTAAAATAGGAATGAGGAGAAATTTAAAAAAATAGGAGAAGAAAAAAATTAAATTAAAAGAAATTAACTTGGAAACACTAAAGAATCATGGGGAAAAGGCATGAATTCTATATGCTGTTTTCCTGTAGCTCTGAAGTTTTGCCATTCTCATTGGTTGATGAACTTGGTCTTGGCTGGATGTTCTTTTAGGTTTTCTAGGGGAGGGGCCTGTTGCAGTGATTCTCAAATGTCTTTGCCCTAGGTGGATTTGCACCACCCTTGCTGGGAGCAGGCTAAGTAATCTGCTCAGGTTTGCTCTTGGTAGCTTTTTTTCCCTGAATGCTTTCTGTAAGCTTTGGAGGATTGGAATGAAGATGGTGGCCTCCCAGTCTCTGTCCCTGTCGGAGCTGAGAGATCGGGGCCCCACTCCTCCGTGTGCCCTCAGAGAAAAGCAGTCAGTCACACCCGACTCCCTGGTCTCCGGCTGCATCCGTGCTCACCCACCCTGTGACCGCACGTTCCTATCTCTGGTGGTTGGCCCCATTTGGAATCTCCAAACCCAGCAGATTCCTGCAGTGCACTTCTGCACTTCTGGCAGAGAATGAAGGAGGGTGTCTCCCCAGATCTTCCACTTGTGGGGTTCCTGCCCAAGGAGCAGTGGCCCGGCTCTGCCTTGAATCACGGTTTAAGGTAACCCCGAGCTGAGAACCTACTCCTCGGCTCTGTCTCTGCAGCTGGCTTTCCTGCTCAAATACCTGGGAGATCTGCCACAGTCAAACACCCCTGGTGGTATTGTGGCCCTGTGGTCCCGAGACCACACTATCCCCCAGAATGCTGTACCCCCCTGCTGAGTCTTTGGAGCATGTCCTTTAATGGAGCAGATTTCTAAAAGTTCTGATTATGTGCTCTGCTGCTCTACCACTTGCCAGGAGCTGGCCTCACCCACCGTGGTTTCTCTTCCTGTATTTCTCCTTGGATTCACTTCTCTGCATGTTCTACTTTCCATAAAGTGTTTGATTTTTCATTACTGGAATTGCTGCTCTTCTATTCAATCTCTTATTGAGTTTTTAGGTGTTCAGCATGGTTCGATAATTATCTAGCTGAATGCCTGGGACCTGATATTTAGGTCTCCTACTCCTCCACCATCTTACTCCTCCTTGGGGGTTATTTTTAAAATACCTTTATTGAAATATAATTAACATACCATGCAGTTCACTCATTCATATTGTACCATTCAGTTTTTAGTACATTCATAGAGTTGTACAACCATTACCACAATCAATTTTAGAATATTTAGAACCACTCCAAAAGGAACCTTGCACCCTTTACAAAAGTATACTGTTAAGCCTAGGTCAATGTGAGTCATAATGGCTAATGTTTGTTGAGAGTGTATTCTGTGCACTGGGCTGAATATTTGCATGTAATATCTCATTTAATACTTATCACAACCCTTTGAGTTATGGACTGATGCTATCCCCGTTTTAAAAATGAGGAACTGAGGCATGGAGACATTTTAGAACTTGTTCAGAGTCAAACAGGTTGTAAGTGGTGAAGCCTGGATTCAAAGGTAGCGTATTTTACTCCATAGCATTTTTAAAGTTTTTAATTACAGTTTGTAAACATACAGTGTTATATTAAGTTCAGATGTATAATATAGTAATTCTGTTCTTTCATACATCACCCTATGCTCATCACAAGTGCCCTCCTTAACCCCCATTGCCTATTTAACCTATCCCTAACTTCTTTTCTTCCAGTAACCACCAGTTTATTCTCTATAGTTAACAGTTTGTTCTCGGTTTGTCTCTCTCTCTGTCTCTGTCTCTCTCTTTTCCCTTTGCTTATTTGTTTTGTACCTTAAATTCCACCTGTGAATGAAATCATACAGTATTGGTCTTTCTCTGATTGACTAATTTTGCTGGGCATTATACTGTCTAGCTCATCCATGTGATTGCAAAAGGCAAAATTTCATTCCTTTGTATGGCTGAATAATATTCCACTGTATGTATATTCCACATCTTTATCCATTCACCAATCAATTAACACTTCTCCTTCTTCCATAACTTGGCTATTGTAAGTAATGCTGCTATAAACAAAGCAATGCATGTATCCCTTTGAATTAGTATTTTTGTATTCCTAGGGTAAATATCCAGCAGTGCAATTGCTGGATTGTAGGGTAGCTCTATTTTTAACTTTTTGCGGAACCTCCATACTGTTTTCCTGAGTGACTGCACCAGTTTGCATTCTCACCAGCAGTGCAAGAGGGTTCCTCTTTCTCCACATCCTTGTCAACACCTCCTATTTCTTGTGTTGTTGATTTCAGCCATTCTGATAAGTGTGAGGTGATGTGTCATTGTAGTTTTGATTTGCATTTCCATGATGGTAAGTGATGCTGAGCATCTTTTCATGTGTCTGTTGGCCACCTCTATATCTTCTTTGGAAAAATATCTATTTGTGACTTATGCCCATTTTTAAGGTAGATTGTGTTTTGGGTTTTAGAAGTTTTTTTTGGGGGGGTTGTGTTTTAGAAGTTTTTAAAATACAGAGACTTTGGACACAGAAACAAACTGAGGGACTTGGAGGGAGGGGGGTAGAGGGATTGGAGAGCCTGGTGGTGGGTACTGGGGACACCTAAAGCGTGAAGCACTGGGTGTGGGGAATGGGGAATGAATCTTGGAACACTGGAAAAAAAATTTAAGTAACAATAAAAAAAGTAAATAAAATAAAATAAAGTTCAAAAATATATATATATTTTGGATCTGAACCCTTCATGGATATGTCATTTGCAATTATCTTCTGTTCTGTAAGTTGCCTTTCAGTTTTGTTGATTGTTTCTGTGTTGTGCAGAAGGTTTTCTCCTCTTCCTCCTCCTCCTCTTCCTCCTCCTCCTCCTCCTCCTCCTTTTTCCTTTTTTTGATGTAGTCCCAATAGTTTATTTTTGCTTTTATTTCCCTGGCCTCAGGAGAGCTATCTAGAAAAACATTGTTATAGCCAGTGTCAGAGAGTTTATTGCTGTGTTCTCTCCTACGATTTTTATGATTTTAGGTGTTATATTTAGCCTCTGACCCATTTTGAATTTATTTTTTTGTATGGTGTAAGAGAGTGTTTTAGTTTCATTGTTTTGTGTGTTGCTATCAGTTTTCCCGACACCATTTGTTGAAGAGACTGTCTTTTCTCCACTGGGTATTCTTTCCTGCTTTGTGAGAAGTTAACTGACCATACAATTGTGAACTTATTTCTAGATTTTCTATACTGTTGGTCTATACGTCTGTTTTTGTACATGTACCATACTGTTTCGAATACTATAGCTTTGTAATATAACTTGAAGTCCAGAATTGTGATACCTCTAGCCTTGCCTGTCTTTGTCAAGGTTACTTTGGTTATTTGGAGTCTTTTATGGTTCCATACAAATTTTCCGATTGTTTGTTCTAAGTCTGTGAAAAATGCTGTGGGTATTTTGATAGGGATTGCATTAAATGTGTAGATTGCTTTGGGTAGCATAGACATTTTAACAGTGCTCTTTCTTCCAATCCAGAAACATGGAATGTTCTTCCATTTCTTTGTGTCATCTTGAATTTCTTTCCTCACTGTTTTATAGTTTTCAAAGTATGGGTCTTTCATGTCTTAATTTCTTTTCCTAGGTATCTTATTTTTTACTGAAACTGTAAATGAGTTTGTTTATGCAATTTCTCCTTCTACTTCTTCATTATTTGTGTTTAGAAATGCAATAGATTTCTGTTTGTTGATGTATCCTGTTAATTGACTGAATTTGTTAATCGGTTCTAGCAGTTTTTTGAGGGAGTCATTAGCATTTTCTATATATAGTGTCATGTCATGTGCAAATAGTGAAGGTTTTATTTCATTGTTTCCAATTTGGATTTCTTTTATTTCTTTTTGTTGTCTGATTGCTGTATATAGGATGTTCAGTACTCTTTTGAATAGATGTATTGAGAGTGGACACCCTTGTCTTGTTCCTGACCTGAGGAGAACGGCCTTCAAATTTTTCTTTTAGTCCTTTCTCTTTTCTTCTTGATAAGTCAGTCTACAGGTTTGTCAATTTGAGGATGATATGCATTGTGCAATTTTCATAGATGGCCTTTATTATGCTGACATCCGTTCCCTCTAAACCTACTTTGTTGTTGGTTTTTATCATGAATTGATGTTATACCTTGTAAAATACTTTTTTTCTGCATCTATTGAAATAATCATATGGTTCTTATCCTTTCTCTTATTGATCTGATATATCATGTTGATTGATTAGTGAATATTGAACACTTGCATCCCAGGATTAAATCCTGCTTGATCTTTTGTGAATGATTCTCTTATGTATTATTGGATTTGGGTTGCTAGTATTTTGTTGAGGATTTTTTTCATCTGTCTTCATCAGAGATATTAGTCTTTAGTTCCTTTTTTATTTGTGGTGTCTTTATATGTTTTTACTAGGGTAATGCTGACCACATAGAATGAATTTGGAATTTTTCCTTCTATCTTTTTGGAATAGTTTGAGAAGAATAAGTATTACCTCTTCTTTAAATTTTTGGTAGAATTTGTCTCTGATACCATCTGGCCCTGGACTTTTGTTTGTTGGGAGTTTTTGATTACTGATCTAGTTTCTTTGCTGATAATTGGCCTGTTCAAATTTTCTATTTCTTCCTGCTTCAATTTTGGTAATTCATATGTTTCTAGGAATTTATCCTTTTTTCCCCCAGGCTGTCCAGTTTATTGCCATAGAGCTTTTCACAATATTTTCTTAGAATTGTTTGTATTTCTGTACTATGCTGGTTATTATTTATCCTCTTTCACTTGTGATTTCTTTTCTTTAAGTCCTTTCTCTTTTCTTCTCGATAAGTCAGTCTAGAGGTTTGTCAATTTTATTGATTTTTTTCGAAGAACCAGCTCTTAGTCTCATTTATGTGTTCTTCTTTTTTAAGTTTCTCTATGATTTATTTTTGCTCTAATATTTGTTATTCCTTCCTTCTGGTGGCTTTAGGTTTTGTTTGTTGTTCTTTTTTAATTCCTTTAGGTTTAAGGTTAGGTTGTTTGAGATTTTCCTTGCTTCCTGAGGTAGGCCTGTATTGCTAGAAACTTCCCTTTTGGAACCACTTTTGCTGCATTCCAGCAGTTTTGAGCCATTGTGTTTTCATTTTCATTTGTTTAAATGTACTTTTAAATTTCTTTTTAAAAAAATTTCCTGGTTGGCCTATTCATTGTTTATTAGCATGTTGTTTAACCTCCATATATTTGTGGTCTTCCCAGAAATTTTCTTGTGGTTGACTTCTACCTTCATAGCACTGTAGTTAGAAAAGTTTCTTGGTATGACTTCCATTTTCTTGACTTTTTTGAGGCTTGTTTTATGGGCTAATATGTGATCTATTCTGGAGAATGATCTGTGTGCACTTAAAAAGACTGTGTATTCTGTTGTTTTATGATGGACTATTCTGAATACATCTATTACACCCAGGTGTTCCAGTGTGTCATTCAACCATTGTTTCCTCGTTTATTTTCTGTTTAGATCAGTCTATTGATGTTAAATGGGGAATTATAGTCCCCTACTGTTACTGTATTATTATTGATTTTATTCATAATGTTTGTTATTAACTCTTATGTATTTGGGTGTTCCCATTTGGTGTGCATAAATATTTACAATTGTTATAGCTTCTTGTTGGATTGTCCCTTTTATTATCTTATACTGTCCTTTGTCTCTTGCTATAGTCTTTCTTTTAATGTCTATTTTGTCAGATATAAGTATTGTTACTCTGGTTCTCTTTTGACATCCATTGCATTATTGTATGTTTCTCCATCCCTTCACTTTCAATCTATAGGTATTTAGGTCTAAAATCGGTGTCTTTTAGGCAGCATATAGATGGGTCTTTTTGGTAATTATCCATTCTGCCACCCTTAATGTCTTTTGATTGGAGCATTTTGTCTATTTACACTGAAAGTTATTATTGTTAGATATGTATGCATTACCATTTTATTACTTGTTTTGTAGTTGTTTCTGAAGATTTTCTCTGAACCTTTTTTGCCTTTGTCTCTTTCATGGTTTGCTGGTTTTCTTTTGTGATATATTTGTATTTCTTCCTCTTTATTCCTTGGATATTTATTAGTGGCTTTTGATTTGTGATTACCGTGAAGTTTATACATAATATCTTCTTATAACAGTCTATGGTAAGTTTATTGTCCTTTAAGTCTGAACTCATTCTTTGCTACCCTCCTCCCCACATTTTAGGCATATGGTGTCATATTTTGCATCCTTTTATTTTGTGAGTTCCTTAACTGATTTTTTTACCTAAATATTCACTTTATCAGCTTTTGTGTTTGCTACATTGATACTATCACTTTTGATATTTCTGTTTCACACAGTGTCCCTGTAATATTTCTTTCAGGTGTTGATAGACACCTTTAGGTTTGTTTTTCTGGAGATCTCCTTGTCTCTCTTATTCTGAATGATAGCCCTGCTGGATACAGTATTCTTGGCTACAGATTTTTCCCATTTAGCACTTTGAATAAAGCATGCAACTCCTTTCAGGCTTGGGAATTTTATGCTGAATAATTGGCTGCTAGCATTATGGGGTTTCCATTGCATGTTACTATCTACTTTTATCTTGACACTTTTAAAATTTTTTCTTTATCATTGTATTTGGCAATTTCATTACAGTATGTCTTGTGTTGTCTTGATTTTGTTGGTGGCGTTCCATGTCTCCTGGATCTGTATATCTGTTTCTTTCCCCATATTAGGGACATTTTCAGGTAGTTCTTCAAATAAATTTTTTGCCCTCTTTTCTCTATCTTATTCTTCTGGGTCTCCTATAATATGAATATTAATTATGCTTAATAATGGAGTCACCAGTTCCCTAACTCTATTCTTGTTTTACATAATTCCTTTTTCCCTTTTTTGTTGAGCTTGGTCACTTTTCATTACTCTGTTTTCTAGGTCAATAATTCATTTTTCTGCTTCTTCTAGCCTGCTGTTTATTGCATCAAGCATGTTTCTAACCTCATTTTTTGTGCTCTTTATCTCTGATTGGTTCTATTTTATCTCCATGTTAAGGGTCTCTCTGATGTCTTCTACTCTTCTCAATTCCTGTGAGTATCCTCATGATCATTGCTTTAATTACTCCATTAGGAAAGTTACTTATATCTGCTTTGCTTACATCTCCAGGCCTGACCTTGTCTTGCTCTTTCATTTGGGATGGATTTCTCTGTCTTCTCATTTTGTCTCATCCTCTTCCTGTTTTGTTTTGTTAGGAAAGTCAACTATACCTCCTGTTCTTGAGGGTAATGTTATTATGAAGAGGTCTTGTTTTGTTGTTCCATGTAGTATCCCCTGTTCCTCAGAGTTTGGCATTTCTGGGAGTGTCCCCAATGTGTGCTCTGTGTGCACTGCATTTGTGTTCTGGCTGCTTTATCCTTCCAGTCAATTGTCTGCAGAGGCTCTCTTTGTGTGATATGGGCAGTATTTGTTTCCTGGCCTGTATCTGGCAAGTTTTTTATTAGGTATGCTGTGGTCTGCTTGTCACATGAGACCTGTTGCCTCTGCAAAACTCCCAGGTCAGCAGACATGCTGAGGTGTGGTTTGGGCTGGTCTTCTGGGGGAGGGGTCTTGCCATGTCAAGTGTGACTGGGAAGGGTGAGACAAGTATGACTGGGAAGGGTCGTTTCACCACAGTGTGGGTGGGTGGGGCTTGGTGTAAGCAAGTTAGGTAGCAAGTGTCAGTCCAGTGCTGGTTCCTGTAGGTGGCTCTTTGTTTATGCTGAGAGATGGTAGAGGAAAATGGTATCTATCAGTTTCTTTGTTCCCAGAGGGATCTCTCCGTGAATGCTGTGTCTCTGGGACAGTCTCCTAAATGAGCAAATATCCTCCACTGTATGTGCCCATGTGTTTTTCAGATCCTTGTTTCAGTGTTAAATGTTTAGGGGTTGTTTGCCTTCTTTCTTTCTAGAGTAGTACAATGCCTTCCAGGCTATATCTGTGCCTATCCCACTGTTCTTTAAAATTCCAGGCCTGAAATGTTGCTGGTTACAAGAACGCATGAAATTCAGCACCTCTCAGCTTATAAACCAGTTGCTATGGGAAGTCATTTTTTCCGTGTTTGGTTCTCCTGTTAGTTAGTCTGTCTGTCGCCCTTCTCTGTGTTGCAGCTACCTCCCCGCTGCAGTGGACATGATCTTTTTTTCTCCTGGTCCCTATCTTTGCACTTCCTATCTTTTTTGATGTGGCCAATTCACTACTTTTAGTTGTGCAGTTTATTCTGCCAGTCTTTAGGTTGATTTCTGGACTATTTAGGGTGATTTGATAGTTAAATAGTTGTATTCATGGGATGAAGTGAGCCTAGGGTCCTTGTACAGTGCCACCATTTTTCCCTCTTCCTTGACTCCATAGCTTTTAACAGATCATCTGACCCTGCCACACTTCGGTCATGTGATAGGATCAAGCACAGTCTTTCCTACTTTTTGTCAATGTGAACCATGATTTGAGATGTTCAATCATAAACTGTTGAATTAACGTGCAGCATAACTGAGTTGCCAGAGGGAAGGGGGTGGGAGGATGAGCAAAATGGATGATGAGTGGTGGGCGATAAGAAACTTCCAGTTATAGAATAAATAAGTCATGGGAATAAAAGGTATAGCATAAGGAATATAGTCTGTGCTAATGTAATAGCATTGTGTGGTGAGAGGTGGTAGCTACACTTGTGAACATAGAATAACGTTTAAACTTGTGAAATCACCATGTTGTACATGTGAAACTAATGTAATATTGTATGTCAACTAACCCAAATAAAATAAAAATAATAGGAAATAAGTCAGTATTTATTGATTACTTGCTACATATCAGGTAATGTTACAGAAGCAAGGTGGCATGTAGAGAGGAATGAAATAGAGAACATTTCCTTAAGAGGTTTCCAGTCTAGTTAGTTGCTGGTTTATAATGTAGCACCATACTTTAGAGATACCATACACTGTCACAGTTGGTTGATACTGTTAAGCCTAGTGGTAGGTGAGATTAATGTGGGTTGGTGTGATTAAAGAAGACTTCCAGAAAGAAGTAGGTTTTACCCAAATGTAGATGGGAATAACATCAAAGGCACAAGGTCGGGAAGGCCTGGAAACATGTCGGGAGGATCTTGAAATAGGTTGGAGATTGGAAGGTGGTGAGAGAGACCACTATGTAAGTCAAACTGTGAAGGGCCTTGCATATCAGACAAAAGAGTACATTCATTCATTTAATGGATGTTTATTGAGCAATTGCTGTGCAGTAGCACTCATGTAGATACTCAGGTAGAACAGTAGGCAGAAGACAAAGATAAGATCCCTGTCCTCAAAGAAAGTTGAATTCTTTTTGAGGATGTAGATGACAAATAAATCAGTTATATAATCAGATTGTATGATTGATTAAGTAGGGGATAGAGTGTGTCAGATGTAGGAGGTAGTGGCTGTTAAATTGTAGTTTTAACTTTTCATTTAGATAGCAGAGAGCTGTTAACAAACTTCTCATATTATGTTTTGGCAGAGCATTTATCCTTGGGATTGCCTAAGAGAAATGATTTAGAAGTGAGAAGTTAGGTGTGGAGAAGTATAGGCAGGTGGGAAGGTGAAGGGCATATCAGAGCTGGGTCTAGCTTCTTATTCTCAATCTAGCTGCTGTGGTATTGTGGAGAAATCACTGGATTTGAATTCATATGGTTTGGACTCTGCCAGTAACCTTAGGTCACTTCAATTCTCTAAGCTTTGTTTCCTCTTCTATAGAAACATATAAGTAACTATTTTCTGGATTACTTGGTATAATATAAATAAAAAGGCCAAGGATTATTATGGACAGTGCCTGTGAAAATTGCATTTCCATTCCTTTTGGTCCATTTATAGTTCTGATAGTATCATTTAAATTTTTTGTGTCAACCAAGTTATAAATTATAATTTTTAACCACAAAGTACAATTAATACAGGACACTGTATAAGAGGTACTACCCTAGATACTGGCAGTGCACTGGTTACCGATACTGTTTTACCCCAGGAAGTTTTCTTTCTTCCTTGTTCAAGGCTGCCAGCATGAAAGAAGGGAAACTTGGTTATGGAGTAAGTAATAAATTCAGTTCTGGCCACACTCCTTCTGCAGCCTTGCCCTGTCTAGCAACCAGCCTTCCCACCACACTGAACCATGTTATCACTGATATTTCTCTTTCTCGTTCAATCTCTTTGTCTTTCTGTCTCTATCATTCATTCATTTGTAGCTACATTTCTTTCTGCATGAAGCACCCTTCCCTGCCATATATATATTTTTTAACAATCTCTAATTTCGCATTTTTAACTCATGTATCCCCCTCCTCCAAGAAGCCTTCTCTGATATTTTTCCCACTGTCAATGTTACTGCACTGAATTGCACTTGTTCCATGTGAGTCGCCATCACCAGAATGAGCTCCTTGAAAGTAGGATTGTATTTTGTCTCTCCTTGAGTTCCTGGTATTTAGTGCTGGAATTGGTATTAAGGAAATGCTTGCTGACTGAAGGAATCATAACTATACAGATTCCTATGTGTTATCAAAGAAAACTTTCAACAGCCCTATATTCATGTATCTTTAATGAACCTAAGCATAAACCAAAGACCTAGTGACTGAAGAATGTATTATAGAGTATAGAATAGAATGTCTTTATAACAATTATGAGAACATAATTCTAGCTCTAGATTACATTGTAGCTCCATCTGTTCCTGGAGATGGGGCCTGGAAGTAAGTCCTTTAATCTCTCTGTGACCCACTTTTTCTCATCTATAAAATGAGAATCATAATCATCTCTACCTCATAGAGTTGTTTTGAGAATTATATGAATATGTGTGTGTGTGTGTATAATATTTGACACTTCTTAGTGCATAGTAAGGACTCAATAAGTGTTAGCTTTTCTAACCTAAATCAAATATAGTAATTCAGCATATTTATGGACAAGGCAGTTTGGGAAAAGTCAAGTGATGTTTTTAATTTCAGCATTACTGAAAATAGTTGTTTCCTGAGTACCTGCTATGATGTAAGTACGAAGGCAGAGTTGGATAAAATTTGGTCTACGGTCTTGAGGAGTCTTTTCTTTCTTGTTTTGATAAATTTTCTTGCAGCAAGTCCTTGACATTCTAAGATTTGAGTCACACATAGCATTTGTCATAGAGTTTCTTGAAAAAAAAATCAGTTGTTCACAATGTGATTACTTAACAGAATTCCTGATATTTCTGCACATAAAGCTACTGGCAGATTTCTCAAAGGTGTCTGCAGGCTTTCCTAAGGTCTCAATATTAAATTCTTTTACTTCAGGCAACCAGTGATCTGTTTCTATTTTTATGACTTTGTTATTTCAGGAATACTCATTTAATGGAATCCTATAGAATGTGAACTTTTGAGACTGGCGTTTTTTATTCAGCATGATGACCATGTGATCCATCTAAGTGCTCCATTGTATGGATGTAGTAATTTTTTTTATTCATTCTCTAGTTGAAGGACGTTTGGATTGTTTGTAGATTTTGGTGATTACAAATATAGCTGCATTAAACCTTGTCATACAGGTTTTCATGTGAATGCAAGTTTTCATTTCTAGAGGATAAATGCCCAGAAATGGGATTGTGGGTTCATATATATACATGTTTAATATTATAAGAAATTGACTAGCCCTTTTTCAGAGTGGCTAAACCAATTTATATTTCCATTAGCAATGTATGATAATTTCATTTTCTCTGTATCCTTTCCATCATTTGGTATTGTCACTATATTTTATTGTAGCCACGGCAATAGGTGTGTAGTGATAGCTCTTCTGGGCCTTAATTTGTTATTCCTTAATGGCTGATAATGTTGAATATCCTTTCAGGTGCTTATTTTCCATCTGTATATTTTGTTTTGCTAACTATTTGCTCAAGTGTTTTGCCCATTATCTTATTGAGTTGTTTTTTTTCTTAACTTTGGGTTTAATAAATAATTTATGTATTCTGGATATGAGTTCTTTGCCAGATATGTAATTTACAAATATTTTGTTCTAGTCTGTAGCTTATTTTTTGAAAATTTTCTCATTAGGGTTTTCAAAAGAATGAAAGCTTTTAGTTTTTTTTTTATTGTTACTAATTTTTTTTCCAGTGTTTCAAGATTCATTCCCCATTCCCCACACCCAGTGCTCCACGCTTTAGGTGTCCCCAGTACCCACCACCAGCCTCTCCCTTCCCTCCACCCCCCTCCCTCCAAGTCCCTCAGTTTGTTTCTGTGTCCAAAGTCTCTGTTGTTTCGTTTCCCTCCCTAGATTACCCTAGTTCCCATTTACTTTCCTTCTTCCACTGTCCTCCAGTTTGCCCCTCATGCACCGCAAGTAAGTGAAACCATGTGATACTTGACTTTCTCTTCTTGGCTTATTTCACTCATCATAATCTCTTTCACTCCAGTCCATGTTGCTACAAAAGTTGGATGTTCATCCTTTCTGACGGAGGCAAACAATTCCATTGTATATATGTACCACATCTTCTTTATCCATTCATCTGTTGATGGGCACCTTGGCTCTTTCCACAGTTTGGCAATTGTGGCCATTGCTGCGATGAACATTGGTGTACATATGGACCTTCTTTTCACTACATCCATATCTTTGGGGTAAATGCCCAGTAGTGCAATGGCAGGGTCATAGGGTAGCTCTATCATTAATTTTTTAAGGAATCTCCACACTGTTTTCCAAAGCGGCTGCACCAGTTTACATTCCCACCAAAAGTGTAAGAAGGTTCCCCTTTCTCTGCAGCCTCTCCAACACTTGTTGTTTTCTGTCTTGTTAATTTTGGCCATTCTGACTGGTGTAAGGTGGTATCTCAGTGTGCTTTTGATTTGAATTTCCCTGATAGCTAGTGACGCTGAACATTTTTTCATGTGTCTGTTGGCCGTTTGTATATCTTCTACGGAGAAGTGCCTCTTCATGTCTCTTGCCCATTTTTTGATGTGTTCATCTTCTTTTTGGGTGTTGAGTTTGAGTAGTTCTTTATAGATCTTGGATACCAGCCCGTTGTCTGTAGTGTCGTTTGCAAATATCTTCTCCCATTCTGTGGGTTGCCTCTTTGTTTTGTTGATTGTTTCCTTTGCTGTACAGAAGCTTTTTATTTTGATGAAGTCCCAGAAGTTCATTTTTGCTTTTATCTCCTTTGCCTTTGGAGACGTGTCTTGAAAGAAGTTGCTGTGGCCGATGTCAAAGAGGTTGCTGCCTATGTTCTCTTCCAGAATTTTGATGGATTCCTGCCTCACGTTGAGGTCTTTCATCCATTTCGAGTTTGCCTTTGTGTGTGGTGTAAGAGAATGATCTAGTTTCATTCTTCTATATGTAGCTGTCCAATTTTCCCAGCACCATTTATTGAAGAGGCTGTCCTTTTTCCACTGGATATTTTTTCCTGCTTTGTCAAAGATGATTTGACCATAGATTTGTGGGTCCATATGTGGGCTCTCCACTCTGTTCCATTGGTCTATTTCTCTGTTTTTGTGCCAGTACCATGTTGTCTTGGTAATCACAGCTTTGTAATAAAGCCTGAAGTCAGGTAATGAGATGCCCCCAGCTTTGCTTTTCTTCTTCAGCAGAATTCCTTAGTGATTCGGGGTCTTTTTCGGTTCCATATAAATTGTAGGATTGTTTGTTATAATGTTTTGAAGAATGCTGGTGGCATTTTGATCGGAAAGGCATTGAAAGTGTAGATTTCTCTGGGCAGTACAGACATTTTGACAATGTTTATTCTTCCGAACAATGAGCATGGAATGTTTTTCCATCTTTTTGTGTCTTCTTCAATTTCCTTCATGAGTGTTCTGCAGTTCCTCGAGTACAGATCCTTGACTTCTTTGGTTAGGTTTATTCCTAAGTATCTTATAGTTTTTGGTGCTATAGTAAATGGAATCGATTCTCTGATTTCCCTTTCTATTTTTTCATTGTTAGTGTATACGAATGTGACTGATTTATGCGCATTGATTTTGTATCCTGCCACATTACCAAATTGTTGTATGAGATCTAGTAGTTTGGGGATAGAGTCCTTTGGGTTTTCCACATAGAGTATCATGTCATCTGTAAAGAGAGAGAGTTTGACTTCCTCTTTGCCAAGCTGGATACCTTTTATTTCTTTCTGTTGTCTGATTGCTGTTGCTAGGACTTCTAACACTATGTTGAACAGTAGTGGTGAGAGTGGGCATCCTTGCCTTTTTCCTGATCTCAGAGGAAAGGCTGTCAGTTTTTCCCCATTGAGGATGATATTCGCTGTCGGTTTTTCCTAGATAGATTTTATGAGTTTGAGAAATGTTCCCTCTATCCCTATACTTTGAAGAGTTTTGATCAGGAACGGGTGTTGTATTTTGTCAAATGCCTTTTCTGCATCAATTGAGAGTACCATGTGGTTCTTCTCTCTTCTCTTATTGATTTGTTCCATCACGTTGATTGTTTTGCGAGTGTTGAACCACCCCTGAATCCCTGGGATAAAACCCACCTGGTCACGGTGGATAATCTTTTTAATGTATTGTTGGATCCTGTTAGCAAGGATCTTGTTGAGAATCTTGACATCCGTATTCATCAGCGATATTGGTCTGAAGGTCTCCTTTTTGATGGGGTCTTTGTCTGGTTTGGGGATTAGAGTGATGCTGGCTTCATAGAAAGAGTCTGGAAGTTTTCCTTCCGTTTCTATTTTTTGAAAGAGCTTCAGGAGAATAGGTGTTATTTCTTCTCTGAATGTTTGGTAGAATTCCCCAGGGAATCCGTCTGGGCCTGGACTCTTGTTTTTGGGAGGTTTTTGATCTTTAGTTCAATCTCGTTACTAGATATAGTTCTATTCAGATTGTCAGTGTCTTCCTGTTTCAGCCTTGGGAGCTTATAGGTTTCTAGGAATGTATCCATCTCTTCTAGATTGTTAAACATATTGGGATATAATTGTTGATAGTAATTTTTGATGATTCTTTCTATTTCTTTGGTGTTAGTTGTGATCTCTCCCCTTTCATTCATGATTTTGTTAATTTGGGTCTTCTCCCTTTTCTTTTGGGTTAGTTTGGCCGATGGTTTATCGATCTTATTGATTCTTTCGAAGAACCAGCTTCTAGTTTCATTGATGCGTTCTACTGTATCTCTAGTTTCTGATTCATTCATCTCTGCTCTAATCCTTATTATTTCCCGCCTTGTGTGGGGGGTTGGTTTAATTTTTTGTTGATTTTCCAGTTCTTTAAGGTGTAATGAGAGTTGGTGTATTCGGGATTT